>JBBPMA010000514.1:0-21892 GCA_038090075.1 Xanthoconium purpureum | reverse complement strand
TTCAAAGGTCCCTCCGTGTGCGTTCTCTTGAATCCACAGGGTATCTGGAAGACGCCGTCCAGTCTTTTCAACCTAACAGAAGAGAAAGAACGTACTTCTGATCGTTTCTGGGTCAACCAACAACTTGTTAGCAATAGTGTAATATCCCAGAAAGCCATCAGCTGTTTCATTCGTTCAAACAGTCCTTCAACCGTTTACCATGATGCATGGCAGAAGCGCGATGTGCATGTTTTGAATAGCGTAGCACGTGTTAGTCAACAAGTCCGAGAGCCAAATTCGCCGCGAGACGCGCTCAAGCCGGTCGCCCTCACGAGCAACGCGCTCATAGAGCGCAATCGAGTTCTTCAGCTGTTGGCTCACTTGCAACGACCTCCTGCGGAATTCCCAGCTGCTTCTCGCAGACTTCCTGCAGCATCTTTGCATACTGAAGGCTGTTAGACTTCTTCCCCTCGAAGGTCGCCCCGGACCTTGAACTTGCGATGGACTGCATTCTTACTCGAGCGTAAAACTCGATGTATGTGGCGTCTTGCTGTGACATGGGGGTGAATCGGTCAAGGGAAGTGGAATTGGGTCCACTTACGACCATGTAGTGTCGGAAACCGTTAAGAGGTGCTGTGCCCCTGACCATCTGGCGGGGGAAGGGATGATTTACCAGGTCCTCCCAGGCTTGCCGATTGGCCTCGATCAGATATTGGATGGGATCCTCGTGTCGCGGCAGAGGCGTTCTCGCAAACGCGTTCAACCCGATGAGGGCTGCTGATTCGAGAGTTTCGTCAGTGATACCAGACTCCACCCCCAGTACATTGACGATTGGAGAAACATACCATGGATAGCCCCCATCAAGAACCACATCGGAATGTACCAGCCAAGGAAGATCGAGTTGGCTACCTCGAAAGGACGGGGAGGCATGGACTAGAACGAGATTGAATGGGGCTGTCACTGCGGTGAGCTTGAATCTGGAATATTCAGGAATGAAAAGGCCACCGATCAGTTGCTCGATCCGAGGAGGGGACACTGTCAGCTACGAAGACTGGACGGAAGCCAGCATTAAGAAGGGAGTAATCCAAAGCAATATGAGGAAAATGCATGTAGGATAGATGGGATACAGTGCGTACCATGAGTTCTCTGTGATGATCAAAGTTGGGGTGGTACTTTATTTGTTACGTTGGAGCGAGGGCGTTGAGTAATGTGCCGAACAAGATGGGCGTGACATTCTGTGGCTCCAACATGACGCCCATTATGTCTTTAAGTATGAGCTTCCCTGTGTTTACTTCACGAGCTTCCATAAAGCGGCGTCTAGGTTGCCGAGTTTCTGGTCGTCCACGAAGACTCTGTATGCAATGCGTGAACCAAATGAGGAACGCAGAGGTACCCTAAACACTTCCAAAAAGTGCTAACTTCAACGATCGCCCGAGGATGTCTAAGCGCTCAGGCCACGGCTTCGTGGGCAGAAACGAGCTGCGTCCTGCGTCGTGGACTTCTATACATGGCCCGCCAAGTTATTTCCATTGTCGCCCATTTATATCCCGAGCGAATAGAATAGACCGCGCGTGCCAATGCCATGAGGCGTGACTCAAGGGGACGTAAGCACCAGCCTGGGGTACTTATCCTTGGTTGCGAGGGTGCCATGTTGAAAATTTGAATGTTCGACTCATCTTTGGGCTTTGGAGTTGAGTGGATTGCTATAGGACACTCGGTATATACAAAGTGTGGGAACTGATGATTAGCGCGTACACACTGGCAGGCGCGTGCCTGCAACGGGTTATCGATGTTCCAGACCAGAGAAGACTTGCCTTGAGCTTGGTGAAGAATTGTACAGGCTGTTTCGAATCTGGCGCGCTGTCAATGACTCATGGTCGATTGATCCATTACTTGTCGATATCATCGTTGCCACTGCTCGTCAGCGCTCAGGCCTAGACCTCAGGCTGGCAGTGACAACGATATCGATAATGAAGCAGCTGAGGCTGCTTGTCGTGGAAAAACCCACACATCCTATTATTTGTGCTGTTCGATCTATAACCATCCCATCTCAGGTTGACGCGGACGCTTGCACAGGTATTACAACCTAGTGTCGCCCCGGACCAATTATATCCCGAGCGAGTAGAACAGATGGAAGCACCGCGCGTGCCGCATCAGGATTCAGTTCTTCGGCGGTCGTGCGCCCAGGTGCCATAAGGCCCTAGGGATGACTCGAGAGCATGAGAAGCGCAAGTCTGTGTAGTCTTGGCTGCGAGGCCGCCGTGTTTCACCGGCACCGTTCAAACGTTCAACGGCGATCGTTCCGCCTATGCACCGGGACGTTACAAAGTGTCAGAAATGATGATAATCTAACGCGGACAGGCGCGTGCGGTTGCAAGTCCACTGTGCCGAACGTTCCATCATCAACACTAGTGCTGTTTTGTACTCCCAGACTGTCCCAGTCGGGTATTGGTTGTTGAAACAAACTTGCCGTGGGAAATATCGCTTTCAGTTTCACACTGTACATCATGAAGTTCATTTGGCCTGTTCGACCTGTCTACCAGGGGTCGTCATCACATATTTATCGGCGCTCATCAGCATCATCGTGACGTTGCTGCCGCCTGGCAGGTCCCCTTGAATGTTCCGTAGATGAAACGTCTTTGCGCCCTCTCCTGAGTCGAGGCCAGGTCACAGTCTCCACTATATGGCTTGACGTGGCAAGAGCGCCTGATACCATCGTGACTGCACAGTGAGAATGGAACATATAGGGGGGCGTTTACAAAAGTGGTGCTCCTGCGTGGAATTGGCGTTCATCAAGCTCTCGGCAAAGTCGACTCACTTGGAATGTAGCGCAGCGCCTCTTACGGGATCCGTCCGCCCCTTTAACCAAGTTCCATTGGACCGCATTCTCTGCGTGGAATGTGCCGGTTTGCGTGGGCCACTTGTGCCACAAGGTACGTGCGAGTCAACGCTTGGGTCTGCGATGGCTCGTTACACGTTTCAGGTCTTCCCCACACGACGACTCATGAGGTAACACGCTAGCCCTCCACCCCTGGAGATTTGTAGCAAGGTTATATGTAAGTTGAGAGGCGTTTAACGCTTGTGTATCTCACATCCTATCTGCGAAGCACTCCCCACACTTGACGACAGGTTCAGGAAGACGACGCGGATGACACAAGGTAGTCTAATCTGTCGTTTCCACTCACATCATCCGTCTCTCGTCACTCGTCAGCCTTCTCGACTTTATAATTTGGCGCGGCAGAAGCTTCAATGTATGCGCATACTTATAATATCCATTTTGAGGACTTACCACCACGACTGTGTCTTCCTCCGATATCGGGGTCGTTTACTGTTTAGGCCGCATCTGACTACCATAGAATCGCAGAGCTTCTCGATTGATGAGCCCTTTCGTTAGTGTTCATGATCGATGATCCGTGTCCACCGAGGCGTTCTCGGCCATCAATTCCTGCATTATAACCGGATTCTCTGTCTGCTTTTCGGAACAAGTTTATTAGGTGAATATTACTCATGGATACCCTCGTTTTACTGACGATTACGTCTATGTTTTACCTCCGTATAGAGGCGATCACACCTGCCCCTAACGTGCATGGACAAGATTGGCTGTCATAACATTCTCGAGTGAGTCTAAACTGTATTTTTCTTTGGGGTATGTTGCTTGAAACGGTTTAACATATATGTGGTATGTTTCAAATTGCATTTTTCATCTGTCGGTCTTCTCCGGAATGAAGGACATTCACCATCGCCTAGCAACGCGATGGGTTGGTATAAGTATATACTCACCTGACACGATCCCCCGAACGTAATTTCGTGCGTTTGTTTCCTTCTTGCACTCTAATTGAAACCTGGAATTTGACATGTGCGACACATGACAAGGCAGTGGTCGAATTTCACATGTGGCAGGTTGGGCCAGCCCCTCGCAGACCCTGCATACATACATGGGCTCGTTGATCACTTGGACGGAGCGCGTGCCGTCGTATGATTGGTCTGAATGGCAGGTCGCGACCGTCTGCCGTAGCCCTCGAATGGGGTTCCAATTCTGATTCGCCTTTCCATTGCATATGAATCTACGATTCCCTTGTCCTTGCGGATCGCCGGATATGTGGGGATCTCCATTCGAGACTCTGGGTGTTGTCTCTGCTGCACACTCATTGGCGGGCCGAATTAGACGCGACTCCTGTGGACCTGATGGCAGTTTACGGCAGGGGTGGGTCATCGCGCTGGGATCCGGGCCAGCCATGGTCACCAAATTGCCAATGGCTCTGGCTTGCGTTTCGTACGACTCCACGAATGGGGAAAAGACTGACCTCGTGTCCATGGAGTGTCGGCCAAGGCACACCAATACCCGGCGAGTCGTGGCGTGGGGAGTGGGTGGTTGCGTGGGGGTGCTTACATAGCGTAATGACATTTTGCTGTCGCGCCCGCGCCGTACATACCAAAGAAGGTGACATGTTTTCTGGTTGGGTCGCTAGTCCATCGTACCTAGGCATGAAAAGCCTTGGCGGTCCAGAAAGGAACACAGAGTCTGGAAGCCACGCTGTGCATGGTCGAGGCATAGCATAGAGCTCGGGTCAGCACAACTGACATAAGAGGATGGACCTAGGTTCCTGGGGCGATGCACTACCCCACACTTCGAATTTTGTGATGTCGTGAAACGAAACATGAAGGGGCGGTCGCAACTCAGATCCGCCGCCATACTTGATCTCAACATTCCCCACGCCCAAATTCCCTCGGGTCGGAACGCGGGGACGGCTCGCCGCATTCGATCTGAATCTGTGTGCATATGCACTGGCATGTGCTACTCTCAACGAGCTCGCTTCGAGTGCTGTGAGTGTGGATGGGGACCGCTTATTATGTTTGTGTTTCAAACTCTGAGTGGTTTCATCTCCCAACGTCAAGTGGTAAGCTTTGGGCAACGTTCTCAGCGACTGTACTGCCTTCCGGTATGTTCCGAGCTGTGAGTTACTGTTACCTGGACACGACAGTCCTATAGCACGTGTCCACTGAACCGGCTAAATGATGTTTGGGCCGTCTCCGCAAGGGAAAAACGAGTTCCTGGACACATTGTCCATGTATGTGCCTGGGGAGCCATCGATGGACGATCTGTGATAGACGGAAGATGTCGGAACGGGCCATGGATTCACATGACCCAGCACATGGCGGCTCGACGGAGGACAACGAAAGGAGCGGCCAGCGCAGCAAGCCAGCCACATTTTGGAAATCCAATTATCTGAATAATAAAAAAACAAAAACAAAAGAAAAAGATAATTTATTCGGGCCGAGTGGTGTTTAGCTATACACGGGAAGCTGCTCGACGCTTCACAAGGCTGTTTCGTCATCTCTCACCACGACGCCCACCATCCCCTCGTCGTCCCCCCATCGACGACATCCCTGGGCTAGTGCTCCCCGTCGCGCACGGATCACCCGCTCTCCTCGGTCGCGTCATCAAGGAACCGTGATTGTTGCAGCTTTCAGCGGATTTTGCCCGTGAAATCCCTCTTGGTCTTTTACCTCGTCTTCTTCCGCTCTCAAAGGATCGATTATATATCCCTCTCATTTATCGTGGTAATTCATCCCAGCTCCCCTCCCTTCTGGCACCCCCATGTTGGCCACCTTTCCCGTCCCCATTCTCTCCGTCACCACAGAGGCTGTCAGGGATCTCCAGGGTCAGGACGCGCTCTACGGTCTCTGGACAGGTGATCTGTTCGATTATATCCCATTTTAACGCCATTTCTGACCCTTCTTCTTTATCAGTCTTTACAAAGTGCAAAGAGTCTGTGCAGGATGGCCGCCGTCTAGAGAACATCTCTTGGCGGTTGTGGTATCGCGAGCTCATCCAGGCACAAGTCTCTTACCAGCCGCCAACCCCAAAATCGACCACGCCGCATCCGAAAGACGAGCGATTACGCTCCTCGTACTTCCCCGCCAATGCCAGCGAGAAGCTGTCACCCAAACCCAAGCGTGAGCGCCTTTTCCCTAAAATTGCATAGTACGGCTCAATTTAGCCATCACTCATTCTCTCCTCTTTACCTTTTCTGTAGTCCCTTCATCCGGGCTACCGTCACCTTCTGATCAAGCATCGCCATCACCGTTGCCACCCCCGATGCCCACCATGGTTCCCCCGTCAACGCCGGAACGCCCACGAATATCTCCGCACCCACAAGGGTTGACTATCCCTTCCAGCTCTTTCACCCGCGGAAAATCGACACCTTGCGTCGGGCGTCTCATTGTTGACATGTTACCCAACCACCTTGTCATTCCCCAGACCAAGTCAACCCCCGCCTCCACTGCGAGGGCAGTATTGTCCACGCCTCCGCCAACAGTGCAACCACCTCGGTCTTGTGATGCCAATGTACCACTCGTCCAACTGCCTGCAGCTGCGGATGCACTATTTCCTCGTGTCGTGGTCGTCAACCCGACCCCGCATCCGACTCCACCGACGACGCCGATATTACATGATGATACACCAGGCGCGCCACAGCCGCCATCCACGTTCCTTTTGCCTCCCTTGCCCCCACCTGTGCTCCGACCGATGGTCCCCTCCGCGGAATCAGACGCACAGCAACCACCACACCCGCCTCGTTCACTGCTTTCTCAGGGACCCCCATCGTCCGATACCCCGACCCGCGTTGCCGATGGCGACTCGCTAGCACGGCAGTCAGACCGTCGATTCTTCCTCCAACAGTCTCCCGAAGATGTCTCGTCTGAACGGGGAGACACCTCGACCGCGAGCGGAAAGTCGCCGTCCGACTTGTTCGCAGCGAGTAGTGTTGCGTCAAGTCAGATGAAAAGCGTCATGACAGATGTGGACGTGGGCGATGATAGCAAGGACGATCTCGAGGAAGAGGAAGAGGAGGAAGAGGACGATCGACGATCGACGACCGCTGCGGCAGGGGCTGGGGTGAGGCACCCTACGCAAGTTCGTCAAAACAAGCCGAAGAGGGGAAAGGAAGCCGGGAAGCGCCCACCAGTGAAGCGGTCGCATTCGGCAAAACACGTTGCGCCATCAATGGTCAGGAAGCTATCGGCACAACAGCAGCAGCATGCCCAACAGGAGCGTGCTGAAAAGAAGGGTGCCATGTTCAACATTGGTTCGGGATCCTCGAATGGGTCGAGGTCAGCAAACGGTTCGACGTGCAAGGGTCACACGAAGTCTTCCTCTATGCTGAATGGGTTCACGGCAATTCAACCGTCAAAGGTATCTCCATTACAGGCGCAGCCTCCTGTCGTTGCCGATGTGGTTTCCGGTCGCATCACTGCCGGTAACGTTGCGTTGAATGGCAACGCGAATGCCAATGGCAATGTGAAAGCGAACGCGACAGGGAACGTAAATGGCAACACAAATGCCAATGCCCAATCACGGAAGACGATAGTTGTCGCCAGTACGTCATCAGAGGAATACGAGACGACGGACGGGGAAGACTCTGAGGAGTGGGCCTCTGAGGATATGGACGCAGAGGACAAGGCACGAGAGGCAGAGGAGAGTCGGTTGCGCGAAGCCGCGTTGGAAGCTCAGCGTCAGCGCGAGCTGTTCGCCAAAGTTCCCAAGCGTTCGTACTCGAAACTCAATCGCACGCAGTCAGGGCTTTTGTCACAGCTGATGAACCCGGACCCTACGATCTTCCCATCGAATCATCCGTATCGGGTCAGTCGGTCTTCAGCTGATATCTCGCAGCAGTATCAGTACCCGCCGCATGCGCCTGTGCCACAAAGGAGTACTAGCGCATATGCTCCTCCGCGGTTATCCACGAGTAAGAGTGCTGCAGCGCTCCCGATGGCGGCACAGATTACTGCCATCAGCAGTTCGAAACCTCCGCCATCCTCTGCTATGAAGCGGCCGGATGGCGAGAAAAACGGCTATCGCCCCAAGGGACCGCCCAAGGAACAGGAGATGGAAGACGACAGTGGTGACGACGCGGACGACAAAATTCAGATGTCGCAAAGTGTTGCTCAACAGAGATTGCAGGCACTTATATCACGTCGAAGTTCGGAACGGGGGACGTCGTCTCATCTTATCCAACCCGTTGCCATGGAAGTAGGACCCGGTTTATTGAGCTCGACTACCGCACCTATTCCGCTCGGGCATCCGTATAACCTTCCCGCAGCTGCGCAGCCGATGACGCCCAGGACTACCCGCCGACGGATGCTGAAGACGGAGCTGTCGGAAAGTATGCGTCGACAATTGCTCTGGGAACGTCAAGTTAGCAGTAACAACAATCCCGTTCTCGTCGCACGGAGAGCAAATCAAGTGGGTAGTGGGCGACCATTGAATTCGACCAGCACCGATGGGATCAAGGACGCGTCGACGAAAGCCGCGGAAGCCCAGGACAAAGATGAACGAAGACGTCGCGCCCTGGCACGGAACCGAAGTTGGGCCGACGACTACCACTATTCGGGGTGGTAAAATTCTTCGTTTCGCTATGCTTCTTTCTCACCACATCGGATCTTCTAATTATCTGGTCATCTTGCACTCTTCTGTTGTCGCGTCACTCATCGTTTTCGGTCGTCATTCATCGTGCGGAACATGCTTTTCTCTTGGTTGTCTATCTCAATGTCTCGTTGTTTTACATCGCCTGCTGTTGCTGTTCTCCCTTTTTTACTCTAGCATACGCATGTCCATTTACCTGTGACAGCGCCTCTGGGATCCGGGTTGGTGAGTTGGTTTGGTCCCTTCTCCGTCATAACCATTGGTCGCACATGTTCGTTATCCGTATTACCGTTTCCACGCTTATCCTCGCATCCAAGTCACATGTTTTCAATAGTCTCCCCACATTATTCCCAACTGTCCATTTACGATGTAACAATAGTCAAACCTCGGTAGTATATAATCTCTTTACTTGGTACATGTTTTTTTTTCCCTTTTTCCTTTCATTGCATTCCTTTCCGAGTTGGTCGTTTTGATTTCAAATGCTGTTTTTTATGGTATCCTACGCGCCTTGTGCTGTTCCTTTTTGTGCCTCTGGATCGTACGCTGGTTTTACCGTACGTTTTATTAGGGGAAAAGGCTGTTTTTAATTGTTCCTGTTGCAATTGCTTGATGTCGATATTAATGGACGTACCTGGATGTAACTGACTCGGGACTTGATGGAACCGATGGAGGCACTGGTGTGGTTGTTTGGTCAGACGTGACTCATGCATAGTCGGTACCTGGATTCAGGTGGACTCCGAGGGGCTTGATCGCGTTTCACCATCATTTTGGGCTCAGTGAGGTGCGGCGATGTAGAGTGGTGGCCGCAAACTCAGGCTGCGCCGCCCGTGAGTGGGTGGCCGCCACTGCCTCAACGCCTCGAGGTACCATATCAGGATTTGGGAGCCATGCTGACACAACCTTTGTTTCAAACGCTGAGCTGGAGCTTTAGATGATTGGGTTCGGTGGGTCGGATAACTGGTGTGGTTGGGTGGATTTTATTTCTGAGATACAAATAGAACTGCCTGAGCAGCGCCCATAGATCGGTGCACATGGTTTTGAGCTCTTGGCGACTTCTGGGTGGGATGGCGACTCGGAGTCATTACGAACGCTATCGGCAACGTGCAAGTTGCCAAGATATGGCACGATTTTGTGTTGACGGGCGTCACTTTGGGGGTTTTTTTTTTTGGCCGTGACGCCCAAAACTCCCACTGCACAGTGCGCAGTGACTCGACACACATTGTTTATGCCCTTCGAGGGTGCACACACACACACGAACGCCGACCATTGACATTGACGTAGAAAGTGATAATGTCTTCTGAGGAGGACTATGCGTACGCCGGCGGTGACCCTTCGACTTTCCAAGTTCCGGATAGCAAGAAACGTCGGGTTCAACGGGCATGTGATACCTGTCGTCGTAAAAAGAGTCAGTACTCGCTTCCTCGCCCTTGCCATTCTCCAAAAAGCCAAGGGATCGCTAACGCATCTCGTTCGTTTCTTTGTTGCCTGATCAGTCCGATGTAAGCAGCATTATGTCTTCCCGGAGCCTTTTCTTCCGTTCAGGTCCGGCTCTGGTTGGTGGCGTCCTTTTGCTGATAAGCTGCTTATACGTAGGCGACGGAAGTCAGATGCCGGGGAATCGATGTTCGAATTGTATCACGTATAGTTTTGAGTGTACGTACGTCGAGGCGGCAAAGGTATGTTCTCCAGCCTGATCTATTCTCTGCGTTGGCGCCTTGACGCCACCTCTTTCCAGAAACGTGGTCCTCCAAAAGGGTTTGTTTTATCCAACTAGGCTTCGAGAACGCTGGCTAATTCGCATCGGCCGTGACAGATATGTGGAGACCCTCGAGAATCGGTTGGAGAAAATGGAAAAGCTTCTCCAAAAGGTAAAGACTTCCTGCACTGCATCCTCACATGTATGAATTGTCTTCTCTGCCGTCAAGGTCTGTCCAGACGCCGACTTCTCGCACGAACTGGGTGGTGGCCGCATCGATCGGGAGACATGGCGGGGCAATACGGGCGCTCCCGCTTCTCCTTCTGCGCATGTCATCAGCACTGTGTCGCCAACGTATAGCAGCGCGAATACGCCCCTGGAGGATCTTGCGCCGAGCGACGACGAGGATATCGTCACGCTGCGTCTCTCGGAGCGGTTCAAGTCAATGAAGTTGACTGGGTGGCAGTCTCGGTTCTTTGGCAAGTCAAGCGGGGTGATGCTTATACGAAAGGCGATCGATCTGAAGAAGGAGGTCACTGGGGGCGAACCGTTTCAAATGGGTTTCTTACGCCACGCTGGAGACGAGTGTTATCCGGTAAGGTCAAAACCATCCTGATCATAAACGCATGTATCTTGATCATTATCTCAAGTGGGAGCGCGCAGCGAGGAACATTGAAGAGCCCGAATACACGTTTCCCGACGACGAGTTGGGTATGAAGTTGGTGGACCTCTACTTTACCCATTTGAATCCTCAAGCACCACTATTGCATCGGCCAACCTTTGAGCGTAACGTCATGCAAGGTCTCCATTTACGTAACTCGTCTTTCGGTACTGTCTATCTCTTGGTCTGTGCAGCCGCTTCGCGCTATTCCGACGACCCTCGCGTCTTTCTGGATGACATCGAAGATGGTATATGGGAACACTCAGCGGGATGGAAGTACTTTCAGCAAGTGCAGATGGTGAGAAGGACGCTACTCGGAACGCCTTGCTTGGAGGACTTGCAGACGTACTGTGTGAGTTGTCATCGATTTTGTCTGGTTTCGTTGGGTTTCATGGTCGCAGTTGTCTGTGCTTTTCTTGCATGGGACGTCTGCCCCTCAAGCGTGCTGGACGATCGTTGGAATTGGGATTCGGCTAGCACAGGACGTGGGTGCTCATCGACGCAAATCGTACAACGAAGAACCCTCTGTGGACGGTGAATTGTGGAAACGGGCGTTTTGGTAACCTTGTCAAGGTTTTCTCGGAGTCCTCTTACTAAGGCGTTGCGTGTAGGGTGCTTGTTCTGTTTGACCGTCAGATGAGTTCGTCGTTGGGTCGGCCATGTGCTATCCAAGACGAGGAGTGAGTCATTTCTTCGCCTTTTGTCGTGCTTTGATCGAGGTTTTGCAGTTTCGACCTCGACCTTCCTGTCGATTGCGATGACGAGTACTGGGAACATCCTGATCCGCAACAAGCATTCAAGCAACCCGCTGACAAGCCCTCGACAGTCTCCTTTTTTATCAGTTTCCTCAAACTTAACAATATACTTTCGTTTGCTCACAGAACGATTGTATGTTTCTTTCTGTGTTACGTTCTTCATAACTGACAACGTCACGTAGTACTCCATCAACAAGTCGAAGATCCTTTTGGGATTTGTTGGACAACAATGGGAACAACATATCGTTGCGGAACTCGATTCTTCTCTGAACAAATGGATTGACGAGGTACCTGATCACTGTGAGCGATGATTATGTCATTCACCTCGTTGTCTGACCTCAAGCCCAGTGCGCTGGGATCCTACCCGCGACGCAAACTCGATTTTTTTCATGCAGTCAACTGCGCTGTACGCACACTATTATAACGTTCAAATAACCATCCACCGGCCGTTCATACCCTCTCCCCGCAAACCCTCCCCTCTTTCCTTCCCTTCTCTTGCCATCTGCACTAACGCCGCTCGCTCGTGTAGCCACGTCATTGATATATACAGGAAACGTGCAAACGCATATGCACCCTTTCTACAAGTAGGATACAATCTCCTGCCTTTATGAGGGTTACTCAGTTGGTTTGGCAGATGCACGCCTTTACTGCTGGGATCGTACTTTTGCTAAACATTTGGGGAGGGAAACGATCCGGACTTTCAACGGATCCGTCGAAAGAGATGGCTGATGTGCACAAGTGTATGGAGCTTCTGAAGTCTTGTGAAAGACGGTATGTTGGACGCCTTTGTCAGAGTTATTGACTGACGTTTGCATAGGTGGCATACTGCAGGGAGACTTTGGTTCGTACTCATCAAATAGATTGTTCCATGACACGTATCCGATCTGTGTTTCCTAGGGATGTTCTTTACGAGCTCGCTTCCGTGGGAGCCCTACCTCTTCCCCAAGCTAGCCCTCAAGGAGGGACGAAGCGTGAAAGGGATTCCGACTGCGTCACAACAGCTTCGCGACCCTCGTCAATGTCAAAGGATGGTCACAGGGCGATAGCTGGATCACGTCGAATCACGCGCGAGACCCACTCCCATTCCCACTTGCAGCCGCAGCATTCTCGCCAACCGCAACCGCAACCCTCGCAGTCGCAACCACAACCTCCACAGCCATACAACTTACCGGTCTATAGCAACGATCTAGGACGGCTTCCCCTGCACGGACAGGTCAATTTCCAAGCAAATGGATGTCCGGGATCGTCACATCCCGGGTCCATGCACTCGTCGAACATGTTCTCGTCACCGTCTAGCAAGACACAGCAATCTGCCAACCCCGCGCCCGCACCTGCACCAGCGCCGATAACCGGGCATAATTTTACCCATGGGGACGCGTACTCAATCGATAGCCTGTTCCTGGACCAGATATCGGGTTCATTTGGGGATCTGGCTGCGCGACCTGCACATCCGCATGCAGAGAGTCAACCTGGTACGAATGGTTTGCAGGCGTTCATGGACATGAGCATGCCGATGATGCACACGAACGAGATGAACGGGTTGTTGGACGTGGATCCGGACACAATCGCGATGTGGTCGTCTGCGCCGACTGGTTTTGGGTGCGTGTTTTCGGTTCTTGCGTGTGCGATCTTCGTGTTGGGTTTGGTCGACTCACGGGGTGGTCTGCTTAGGATTAATGACTGGGGGGCGTACTTATCGAGTGTTTCTGGAGCCGCCAATGTTAATTTGGACGAATCGACTGGGTCAGGGTGTCGTGGGCAAAGGGCATAAGGCGTTCATGGTTTTTCGGGTCACGTTCAGCGGCAACCTGTGCATTGCATTGATCCCGGGGTACGATCCTGTAGGAGTATAGTGATATACCTTACTAGCCATTTATATTCAGATGTGTCGATATAGCCACGTTGTAGCGGCATGTAGTATAGGATAACACGTAGTACGATGAACATGTTACCCCCACTGATAACTGTGACGCGGCACCAGTCCTCGCATGCTCACGCCAAAAGAAAAAACACCAATTCATCAAGAGTGCCCTCGCGGCAGGGTCCGTAGTGTAACCCATCCACGTTCCAGCCGTGCTATATTGTCAGCTGTGCTCATATTACTCAACCACAGGCACGCACGGAGGAGCTCCACCATGCGTGCCCCCATTCTAATGACGCTCATCACACAGCATCACGACCTGTGTTACTCCTCACGACTTGGGCGTGATTAAATCCTCAAAGAGGTCGGTCGGCCAATGGCACAGGATCTCGTATCATTGCGTATCTGTTAGCCTGCGGGTTGCGTCCAAGCGGCAACGCTGAAGCCTTGTGTTGCTCCACCTTCATGATTCATAACATGCCTCGCGGTAGGGAACGATGCAAGAAACGCCTCCTACATTCCTGGTCGTTTTGGGGCTTGATTTCCTCGCCTCCCAGAACGTCCTCCGAGCCTTTGGTCCACCGTATTTGAAGACAGGCTCACGAGCGCGCGTCATGTTGAAGAAAATCGGCAGGTGGTTATGTACATCCCTCAGAGGCTTGTGCTGTTGTTGCGGATGTCATTCCGAAGAAAAGCCCGAACCGTCGTTGGTGACTATGAAGACCTGGCAGAGCACGCACATTACTACCATTGTGACGGTCCCTTCGGATGCGCCTCCCACGAGCGGGACTCGAAACCTCGGTCGCTTTGTGTCGGATGGCAGCGTCGACGGCGCGAACGACTTACTAGTTGTCTCTTCTCGAAACTCGTCGACGTCGGGTACTCTACTACAGCCTAGCGAGCCGAGCTACCTTCCTAGTCAACAAGACGTACAGGTATGTACACGAATTCTGTCGACAGATCTTGGTTTTTTTTCTTACCTCCACATTGTCCTTAGGTTCGTGCTGAACCTGACAAGATGGAACTAGCCATTCAGCCCGAAATGCCAAATGCTCATCAAACCGAGGCTACCGTTCTGGCTACGCTGTCAACGGAGAAGGTGGACCCGGACTCGGACTCTGCGCGCTTAAGTCCATTTCTGCATAACTCTGAGGAGAGATCGCCACACCGAGTCGCCACTCAAGACTGGATATCCGATGGGCAGGATATTCGCCAATGTGCGTCTGACCAACCGGAGCGTATGTTGCCGATGGAGAGGCCCCACTCGGAGGTGGAGAAAGAGGACGGTCAGTCTGTGCAGCTCATCCAGGAGAGATTGCCGAGGAAGAGGGTGATGGCGGAGGGAGAGAATGGTTTCAAGGCTCTTCCAAATGTCTCTGAGCGCGGGGCGCTGGTGATCGAGGATGATCTGCCTCTGCGGACAGTCGGCGGCCCGGGGAGACAACCAAGGATGAGAGTGAGGATGACAGCAGGGACGATTGGGGATGGTGCTTGGGATCCTCACACCACTGAACATGGATTGCCAGAGGCCAAGGACGATCAGCCTATGCCGACCGCCGCGGAGAGATTACCAAGGAAGAGAGTGACAATGGAGGGGATTGGGGCCGGTCTCCAGCTTTCAGACTCTCATATTCACGGCGGGTTTCCCAGGAGAAAGTCTGAGAGAGGACCTGGTAGTGGTGTTCACTGACGCAAGTTATTCATCCAAGCTTTGTCGACTCGCGTGATCATTCATGTATGATGTCTCAGTCTCCGTTGTTGCTATATCATCTACGTTTTGTATTTATCAGTCAATATTTTTATCGCAGTAACCACATATTATACTTGTCAACATTAATTTCCCTCCCCTTGCATACCTGCTCTTGGTTGCGCTATTAGTCGTTCAAAATCGAACTTCGAGATTGTTTCAAACCTGGAGCCACCTTCAAAGTTCATAAGAGAGAATAGTCCTCACCGATATTCGTATGATGCATGGAGCGACCTGTTAGTATCTTGCCGAACAAGTCTGTGATGACCATCTGCGTCATGGGAACATGCTTGCTGATGTTAACGGCGTTCAAGTTTACTGGACATGACGTATGCCGAAGGGAGTTCACAAGAGAAACGACTCGGAGAGCCCCGGCTCGCAGGTTCCCGGTGCTCTTCCCAGCGATATGGGACGGAGAAAGCGACCACAGTCCTCGGCTACTCGGATGACAAGTAATAGTAGTACCCCCAGGAATCCATCACGGCGCGTTGTTATACATCCGCACGCGTGCCAGTGTAAGCACGCCGGCTTACCTAGGTCCCGTTGCTAGTCATCTCCAAGGATCGCTATGCGCAGCGACCGCGAAATGCCTGCAAGATTGGGGAACTTGAGGGCAGGAATGAGATGACGCGTGTGAATACGTCAGTGGGAATATTTTCGATTGTCGAATGGCTTCAAGTCGGGTGGTTCAATCTTAGGGAGCCACAAGTACTGTTTGTTTTCGAACGCAAAAACCGGGAAGGTGTCAAGACGAATTAGAAGCTATTCTAATGCACCAGCAGGAAGGAAGCGCCTTACTGATTAGGAGCTACCCACACCTACAAGAGCCCGTCGAATGTCAGCCGCTGTTTCGCGACTTCAACCTCCTCAATCTTTTTCGAGCTTCAAAAGAGGTCGTTCTGTAAACCCTTGAATCTCAATCAACTTATGCTCCCACTGTGTGGCAATCTTTCCGTAGCCGATACCTTCGAAGCCCCTCGGGAAATGACCCCCATGCCCCTGTTCCATTGCAAGGTGCCAAAGTACCCGGTGCAAGAGTTTGCACCATCAATGTACACGCGCTGGATTATCCAAATCGAGTAGTTCCAACCTTTCTCTAGCGCAGGCAGTAGATCCACGACACCGACGCGCCATGAGTCTGCCTTGACACAATATTGTGCTAGGACACGGATGTTGGACGCGGAATTCAGGTCGTTTGCAGAAATGTATGGCACAGCGGCAAGCTGGCCTGGGCCGCAATGGTTGCTTTTCGAAAATATGAATACGACTCGGAGAGTTGGAAAGTGCCGCCCGCTGGTGGTGTCAATGGGAACGGGAAGACTGTACAGGTATGTAGGGCGGTCGTATGTAGTCGCGAAAAGTGGCGATGACGTAACGCGCTGACACTGATCCATAGGGCTCAAGCTTCAAATTATGACAGTCCGATTTCTTCGATGGGGGAGTTGTCATACCAGCCATACCGAACAAAATGTCCTGCACCATTCATTATTGGCAGGCTGTCACGGTTACATAGCCTTTGAACAAATCATCACATTACTCGTACATGGAACACGGGTCCGGGCGTTGTAGCCCAGTATGTCTTTCAAAACCCATTTACACTTTCTTGAAAACCCAGGTCGTTCGAGCCTGTATGTGAACTTCGCTCCCGCTAGTCGTAGTGGTGTTTTCTTCCACAGTCACCTGTAACAGATCACTTTAGCAGATACGCAGACTCAGACTACCGCTCGTACCGACTTAGTGGCATTGTCGGCAGTGAGCCCAAACTGCATATATCCTGCCACGAACAACCTGTCCCAATAAACCGTTGGCTACAGCTCGTGAGGGGTTGGGTATCAACTTACTGGTACGTTTGGTCTTCTGTCGTGAAATTGATGTACCATTTCGTGGCTTGAGACTCATCGTCAACCGTGGACACTTTATGGGTCCCAACATCGGCTTTCAGGAACTTGTACTTTGTGCCGTCGACCTTGATTTTGATAGTATAGCCGTCCTTGGAGTTCGTCAACTCCCACTGTCGTTCACGTTAGCTTAGGTGGGACAGCGGGAAAAGTAAGCTGATCGCGGGCCTTTTGTTCCTGGCTCTTCAAGGTAACTCCATCGTTCCCGTCCGGGGAAAGGTATTCCGTAGCACTAGCATGAGAAAGGATTGGTACGACATTTCCTTCCCTCACGATTTCGTACTGCCCGTAGTTCGAGATCGCAAGGTTGAAGAATGCTTCTTCGTTCTTGCATGCTTGCAGGAAGAGTTTGCGCCAGTGTTTCCAGTCTTCCTCGCCAGCGCTTCCGGTGTTATTGTGAATGAAATCTGAGCGAAGAGGTCTTTTCGGTAAAGAGATAAAGTGAACTGGCTGGAAAAACGCGTACCATTGTAGGCCTTGACGTATTGGTCGTCCTTATTTGCCCAGATCCACAAGGAATAGTACAATGTATCTAGATGTGTCTCAATTCAGATTTCTATGCCTGCCTTGGAAGATGGGACATACTCTCGAGCGGTTTCAAGTTAGTATTTGTTGCGACCGTGTAGTATCCCTGGATAGTGTTGGTAGTTATTGATGTGAGTGATCACTGGTTCTCACCCTGATACACGGGAGGAGGGCAAAATGGATGCTACGAAAGGAGGTGTCCGTGAGTTAAACACACCGGCAGAATAAAAACATTTGCAAGGCTTACTCGATCCAGGGCTTTATAGGCCCTTTATACTCACTGTCAGCCTGTCCCTTGATAATTTTCTCGTAAAATTGGACGGAAGTTTGGAGTTCCGTCGACCTGTGGTTATTCCACTCGTCGTCGAGGGCGGACTTCTGAATTCCCAGCTGTTTTTCGCAGGTATCTCGCACACCGGCTGAATACTGCAGGCCAGATTTGATTTCGTCCGCGAATTGTATTAACTCGGTTGTGGACGCCTTGGATTCAGGAGCAGCGATGGCTTCAAGTCTTACTCGAATGTAGTACTCAAGGTATATGGCATCTTGCTGTAGACCGAGGTTAGACCGAGGGACAACGAACAGAGCGAGCACACATACAAGCGTGTAGTGCCTAAAACCATTCAGAGAAGCTGTACCCTTGGCGAGCTTCTGAGGGAACTTGTCGGAGTTCATTACGTTTGTGTAACTCTCCCAGGCCGTCTTAACATCTGAATCTGCAAGGAGCTTCTCGAAGTAGTCCTCCACAAGTCCTTCACGCCTGGTCGATCCAAAAGGGACAACATGCTCCCGTGTTCTGTAAATATCTGTAAGGTTTATCTACTGTCTGACAAGATGAATACCTACTGAGAGTCGGAGATTGCATGAACAAGTGCAAGCGCCGCACGGCTGTGGGGAATGTGAGGAAGACGTGAAAGCACTTTGTCGAATTCTGTCAAGGACATTGTGATCGAAACGTCGAAGGTCAGAGGACGTTGAGGATTGCGTCAAGGCAAGGGTGAACGGCTTTTATATGCAATCCTGGACCCGAATACGGACTTGCTCGAGTAATCCATTCTAGTAGATTTCCACGTGAGAGAGGAGGATGTTGTCACTGGGACGTGTTGACGCGCTGAGACTGTTTTGTTCAAGCCCCATTGCAAGAATGTCATCCATATGGATCCTGCAGCAGATTCTCACCTGCTTGACACCGAGTTTCCGCCCCTGTTATTCACTAGAGGAAATAAGTAACTGTGCGTTACCGAGAATCGGAGGATACGTACTTCATCGCATTGAAGGAGATCTCCGCCGAGTCATCTGGCATCCAGGGAGTGCCAATAATGGCGCATAGCCACTGTACAACAATTCACAATGGACGGAGCGCGCTGGAGGACGCAGAGGGTTACGAAGTGCAATTCCGATACCCGATGCTCGAGCGCGAGGTGACCAGACCTTACGTGGCTAGTCAGACCGCTCATGGAGAACCGACAGGCATGTTTACGCCATATCACGATCCGAATGAACCTACCAGTATTGTGTGAGTTTCGAATGCGGCGGTCTGAGCTCTCCCAAGGCGTTCGTGCGCCTGTTAAGCGAAGTGAACGTAGAATGGAGTCATCATCCATATTTGTACAGTATCATTGTGATCATCGGAAGCGAACAAAGCCGTTGAATGGTTGAGAGCCGTAAGTTCGTAACTGAAGCACAGGCTTGACAGCATCGTCTTGAGCGGTTGAGTTTTCATTGTTCCGGGCTTCGTACAACTGGACATTCCCAGCGGCGGATTCCTGATTCACATTTGTTGGTAGTAAAGGTTTGGGTTAGAATAACAATCATTTCTAAGACCCGAGTAATTCGAGTGGCTGCGCAAGGTGACCTGACGAATTGTACCATTGACACAACGCAACGGGCAGTCTTTAGGTCAGGTCTAAATGTCAGACAAAATGTGAATATAAGATTTGTAATATAGAACATCATATTTTCCAGGAGAGAACATGAAATGCTTATGGAGGAAAATATGTTGGTGAAAAGTCCAAGTATCAATGCATGTGATGGCATCAGTCAAAACAAAAAATATTGATATTGGTGGTATGTCTGCTACAATTCCGAATATTGCTGAACAATTAGCCCATTGACCATTTTTGATATATTCAATAACATACAAGGTGGCATGCAATCTTTGAAATACTATCTATGTTTATATTGCTTACCTGACCTTAAAACATAGACTAAATTTCAAATATTGCCTGCCAATCATATGTTGTCGAGTAAATCAAAAATGGTTGATGGTCTAATTGTTCAGCAATATTTGGAATTGTGGCAGACATACCACAAATATCAATTGTTGAACAGACTACATAGAGTAATTGTAGTGTAATACATATATAGTAGTTAGTTCTCATGTATATCATATATAGTCAGACACTCTGCTGTCTGAGTTTGAATCAGATCTCTATCTACTACCACCACCATCCCAGCAATGCTTTCCAGCACTGCTCCTTCCAACCCAGGTGGGTACTTCAGCATTCCTCTCTAGTACATAGCCTAAATCAACAGGTTATGAGCCCTGACTGTATGCACTAGAGGGCTGCATTGTCATGGCTGTGAAACTCTAGCTGCTGAAAGTTGAACCACCTGGTTACCATAGTAACCAATGTAGTTCCATCTGCTGCTTTATGCACAAATGGATGTAGCTAGTAAATCCTAGTTGCTGCATCATGTGTGCATGGGAAGAACACTATGGAGAACCCATGCCCCTACGTTGTATGGTGGAGATCTCAACTGTTGTGTGCCTTTATGGCTGCCACTCCTGTAGGGGGAGACTATATTCCTGCATGCTAACATGCTGGATTTTCCAGATACTCTATAAGAATGTCTTTTTCCAGGAATGCCACTGCCTCCTCCTCTAGGGATGGATGGATTGTCTCCCTTTCTGAGATCCTTCTCTTCAAGGGGACAAACTACCTCTTCTGGTGGCCCAAAATGGAGACCTACCTCATCTCCACCAGCTGCATGTGGGTCGCTAATGTTGCTCAGCCTTCCACTTCCACTGCCTCCTCTGATCATGATGCAATTTCTGGCTATATCAAATGGCAAGAGAGCAATGGCAAGCTCACCAGTCTGATCCTTTAGATGCTCTTGGAGGCCCTCTTTGAGAAGTACAAGACCAACACTGCATATGCCAACTTGATCAAGGCCATCCAGAATGACTATGCAAAACCCACCATTACCACCATCTTCACCAACTTTAAGGTGATTCTTAAGACATCACTTCCCAACTCGGGAAATCCTGAACCATTAATCCAGTGGCTTGAAAGTCTGTTTGCCTGGATGAAAAATGTGTCCTATCCCATTCCAGACAACATCCAGGCACTCCTTCTTGCTAAGATCCCCCCCTTCCTCAATACCATCATGCAAATCATTGTGCAAACCAAGGACTTCTCCAGGAAAGTGAAGGCCCCCACCTTTGATGAGATTCACATCTCTATCAATACAGCATGGACCACCACTTTCCTGGAAAGTAAAGGGAAACAGTGAGAAGGCCAGCATGCAAACAAGATCAGCATGGTCAAGTGCAAAGCATTACAGGATCCAAAATTCCAGCAGCAGCAGCAACCCGTCCCTGTGCCTTCTGGGCAGTAAGGGGATGGTAGCAGTGCTCAGAACCAAGGTCCTCAGGAGCAGAGGCCCTGCAGCAAGAGGTCTGAAAAGCAGACAAAGAAAAAGCAAGCACAGCAACAGCTGCAATTTGCTCAGGCAGCCTTTCAACTGCCTGTTCATCATACGTCTGCCTCACCTTCTGCCTCCTTTGCCACTCCTGACCCTTGCTCCCTTGCCCACCACCCTGTGTAGATCTACCAGGGACATCAAGGCCCTTCCACCTCTGATCAGACTATATGTGCTTTCAAGCATGCACATAACCTTGGCATTCAGCCAACATTGGAAACTATCTGGGCCTTTAACTGTTCCCTGCTGCTGCTGGACAGGATTGACTTCTCTGCATGGATTTTGCCCATTCCCTCCACATCTTCATCTTCCACCATATCTCCTATGTCAAGCTTTAGCTCTGCTCTGCTCTCCACCCCTGCCTCTCCTGAGCCAGTTCTTGCAACCAGGCTCACACATTGCCACACCATGTCAGCCTTCAGAGGTCACCAACCCATGTCCCCCCCCCCATGTCCTCCTCTCGCTGGGTCCTGTTATACAAGTTAATAGGCTTGTGTCAAGGTCAAGGGGTTTACTTACTCTAAGGGAGGTACTCACAACCACACCATGTCAGCCTTCAGAGGTCACCAACCCCTGTCCCCCCCCCCCCCCCCCCCCCCCCCCCCCCCCCCCCCCCCCCCCCCCCCCCCCCCCCCCCCCC
>JBBPMA010000513.1:0-21934 GCA_038090075.1 Xanthoconium purpureum | reverse complement strand
AACAACCCCATGTCCACCCAGTCCACCAGTACCTCGACAGCAACCCTGTCCGAAATCAAAACTGCACTCCCTGCCTCTTTCTCGGCAAAATCCTCAGAGGCATCCCAATGGCTCAAGGCCATGAATGCGTACTTCTCTATCAACCCCAAGATCTACCATTCTGATGAGCTGAAAATAGCCCTCATTCTCAGCAAGATGGACACTGGAAGAGGAGTAGCCTTCTTTGAGAAATGGTACAACAAGATGACGAACTCCACCATCAAGGCTGAAGAGAAAACCCTTGCAAAATTCACTGAAGATTATAACCTAAATTTCAACCCCTTCAACACCAAGATCAAGGCCAGACAAGACTTATCCAAACTTGTCCAGAAGCCTGGAAAAGATGAAGATGGAACCCCTAACAATGGGTTCCAGGAATATGTTAACGAATTTGAGAACCTTGCGACCAAAGCTCAGTTTGAAGACAAGCTCACTGCTGTAACCTAGTTCTTTGCTGGACTTGATTGACAGATCTCTACCATGATTCTGTTCATGGCATCCCTGCCGGATGACCTCCTGGGACAGATTGAAAAAGCACAACTCTTTCATGGTCAGAAACTATGCATAGATGAATTAAGGAGAAACACACACTACCCAGGCTTTAGGATCCAAGGCACCCAAGCCCCTCAGACCCCTCGTGACCCCAATGCCATGGATGTTGATGTGGTCAGACTCAAGAAGCTCACCCCTCAGAAGCATGCAAAATGCATGAGAGAAGGAAGATGCTTCAAATGTAGGAAAATGTATCATGATGCCAGGAACTGTAGGACTAAAACAGACACTACATCCAACCCCCCCTGTCCATCACAACAAATCCTTCATACTGAGGAAATTCCAACCCCTGCTCCATCCACTAAACCAAAGCCCTCCCTTTTCGCTGACTATGCCCAGTCCTTAGGAAAGTCTGAAGAAGAACTTCTCCAGACCCTGAAGCTCTGCTACAAAGAGCAAGACAAAGAAGTCAAAGCAGCTGAAACCTTCAAAGAACTATAGGATTTTTAAGGAGGGAAGATGTTTCGATGTCATCTTCCCAGATCAACCATGTACTTACTGCCTTGCCCAATGAGAGGACTTTACATATCCCCATAAAGGTATCAGTAAATAACCAAATCATCAACACCACCGCGATCATCAACTGTGGCACCACCAGAAATTTCATTGACCCAGGACTCACCGCCTTAACATCAGGTAAATTTTTAAGTGCTGATATTCCCAAACACACATGGTCAGGGGTTGACAGTCTGGTGAAAACATATATACACTTGTAATTACTTACTATCTACTTTTATTGTGATATGTAGATTGTCATTAGATGCCTTACAGTAGATGAAATTACCATGGTATATAATCTCTGGTACACTTTTTACCCATAGAGCTTATTTAAATCATGCTGCCAAGGCTCTGATACAATCTTATCAGCAAGCTTGTGCATAACCCTCTCCAAAATTTGGATTTTAATAGCCAAGGCATTGCTCAACATTGCTTATGTACACTTAAACAAGACTTATTTCATACTTAACCAGTCTTGAGCTAAGCAAAGTGATCATTCCAGCAATCAGTTAGCTCAGCATGATGGGGGCAATTGAAGTGGTCAAATAAAGTGGAGTAGATACATCCATGAAGGTGGTAATTTGTACTGTACAGTCACCAACAATGACTCCATTGGGGTTTGTGTATTATGAATAGCTGAGTCCTGGGGTTGATGGGCTCAGGCTGGAACTGTGACAGACTAGTTAGCAAGTACCGCGGCAACGTAGAGCCAGACAACAGGGATTAGGGGCCATACCTAGGTGATGTGGGCCAGAATGAAAGTGACATAGGTGAGTACCTTGAACTGGCAGGTGAGTATCCTTGCAACATCAGATTGGTAAGATTGGCACACAAACTTCAAGTATGAGAGAGTTGCACTCCTCCTTTGCGCTGCAGGATGACGAGCACCTTGGTGGGAGCAAAACGGGGGTTGTGCATCCCAGCTTCAGTTTGAACCGCTGAAACTCGGCCACTTCTCACTCCGAACAACCAGCTCCTTCACCACCACCAGATGGACTTATTTGTATCACCATCATCTGCCACTGTGATTGCATGAGCAATGCGAGCTTGATGTGCCAGCATTCCAAGAGCCACACATGGCGTTGGCAGCAGTATCAAAGTAGCGCTCGATCTCACATATCATGGATTCGGGCACATGCAAGTAATAGCCTGGCCAGCCAGGGTCAGACATCGTCACGAAATGATCATTGCAAAGAGACAAACGGCATAGTTGCAGGACGCAGTACCTATCAAGTAGCATTAGCATGTGCACAAGAACAACCTGGAATACATACTGGGAGTGTCGTCCTGTGAGGCCAATGCTGCTCACAAACACGAGACTAAACTGCTGTGGTTCTTCCACTTCATCATCTGTATCTGGGACATGAATGTCATGCTTCCGGCAGAGATTGCTGAGCTCTGGACCTGAAAAACTATCTAACTGTGTTTGTTTGAGCACAATATGCGCATATGGACTTCCTGAATGCACTTGTGCGAGTATCCCTTGACCTTGTGGTCTGCCAAGTCTACTGCAACATTCTTGGCACTTTCTCCCTCTTCTTGTCCTCTTGGGCTGCTTGTGCTGCTTGTGCGCATGCCTTGAAGTCACCCACAAACTGTACCTCAAGGGCATTGCTGACCAGACAGTCTACATAGAGCACGTCCCCCATCTTGGTATGTTCGACCATCCAATCAGCAAACCATGCAACGTGGCCAAACACCTCAAACATGGTGGGAGAGGGCTGCATCTGGAACGCAACGGTGGCTGGGTGAGGGCCTGTGAGTACAAGTGTGTACGAAGTGGTTTGTGGGAGCAGCGAAACTTCATCTGAGTCGTTGGATGGGGACAAGGGAGTGCAGGTCACCACATACAGAATACCATGGCTATCATGACTAACAGTGACGCAAATGGGCCACAGGGCCTAGGGTGGCAAATGACAGAGTTGGCCCAGGACTGATGTAGTCAGGTGTGAAGTATTTCCCTGGGCTACAAAAGGATGGTGAGAGAGAGAGCATGCAAGCACGATGGGAGCACTTACAATACATGCTGGGTGTGAGTCAGAGTCCACGCCTAGCATGAACTGAGTTGAAGAGATACGAGAGAAAAGACCCATCACATCACTGTGTTAGGAAAATAAGCGCTCGCTGAGTTTCAGAGTCATTGACAACATTTTGAGCATTTTGGCCAGTTGAGAATTTAATTATGAGGGATGGGCGAGTGAATAGGCTTGGATGAGAGCAAAGTGAGTGCACACGTAGGCGGGCATGTGGTGGGCAAATGTGAACATGTTTTTGAGCTCATATGTAATGTGACACATTGAAGTTACTTGGCTAATCTAAAAGGTCATTATCACCCCTATCAGAACCATACATCTCATACATCACAGAGCAACCTGAGTCATTGTCCAATTCGCTATCGCCCTCATCTGTGTCTTGAGACTCGACCACCCATTCAAATGTATCCAAGTCAGCAAACGAGAAGCTTGTGTTGAGGTTATCAAATCCATCTGGGTGAGCGAGTGAAATGCTGGTGGCAATGGCAAGATTGGGAGCACTCTCTGCTCCGTTTTCAGGCAGCTCCCATTCAAGCACATCTAGGTCTGCAACAGAGAGTTCGTTCTCGAGGTCATTGAATTCATTCGGGTGAGCAAGCAAGTTCCCAGTGACGGTACACAAGTGATCCAGGACATCATATTGCACAGAGCCTTGAGCAGACAAACTCTGTGCACCAGTGAATACTTCGTCTGCTGCACCATCCTGAATGTGAGAATAGGTATGGCCAACACCGAGGCCCCAGTGATACCTCAACAGCATATCTCAATCCACAAACCTTGTTGTAGTATATCGGTAAAGAACATGGATCAAGAATTTGAATGCACATCACCTATTGACGTAGTAATACTTCCAGTCATTGCAGTCTCTCGCTATAGGGGATGGTACAGTGCGGTCTGACTGAGGCCTTCCCTTTGCAAACGTGGGTATGAGGTGGCATCCTCTCAATATCTCCACAGGGTCAATGAAGCCGAATGCACCCTTGTTGTTGATTGGAATGAACCGTAAGATATCAAGTTTGACCCCACATTGCGGTTTGGGTGGAATCTGTTTGAACCATCATACGTGCAAAAAGTCTAGTCAATGGGTCTTGTAGTCGTTTAAACCTGATCTGATATACTGGATGTTCGCGTGATAAGCACCGACAATACAGGCATAACAGAAGCGATGCTGCTCCGCTTCCTCTGTATCTCCTGGAGCCAGTAGCATCATTATATCATGGTGGCTGCTGTTGGGATTGAAGGTGTCCTGGTTGCGATGGACGTCGTATGTAGTATAGTTGACATGAAACACATTGTGCTGGTAGATGCGGTCGCCTTTCAATAGTACATGATTGAGGGTAGTTGTTGATGTGTTGTAGCCATTGTCCAGGCCAGGTACCACAGAATTGGCACTTGGTGCCGAAATGTGCAGATGAATGGACTTGATACGGGGAAGGAGGTGGTGCTTCAATTTTGAGATGAAATCCTGCTCGCTTTGTTCAGCCCTTGTCTAACAACAGAGCAAGTCTATGCATACCTTCAGAGCTGCATCATCTGAGTTGTTGCCAGTGAAGCTATGGAGATCAATCAGCCTATGTTGTGATTTCCCAATGCTATAGTGTTTGTCCGGGTCATATGGGACAGATTCCAACAGAGTGCGCCCAGTCCCAGACTCATGAATTTGCCGTATTCTTGCTTGTTGTCACTCAATCCGAGTCAGTTGACAAACAAACTCGTTCCGGCTAGTATGAGTATATCTTGCTTTACTGACTCTGTGCTCCCATTCTCCCTAAGGTAAAGTGTTAGCACTCACTTGACATACAAGCATACAACAAGTACATACTGGCTGAGTCAAGTAAGAATCTGTTGTTCCAAACAGCCTGATGGAGGCAGTGTAATCAGTGAGTGCATGGAGCTTGTAAGTATGAAGATTGAACATTTTTGGTTTGTGTGCTGGTGTCGGGGCAGTGGAGTGTGTATGCTGGCGCTGAGTGCGAGCTTCATGACATTGACAACATTGTGCTTCATGTTTGAGCTCTTTGGTATGAAATGCAGGGCATGTATCTGCCTCAAAAGCACAAATAGCATCTCCAAGGGATTTCGTGATGTCATCCAACAATCAAAGGGTTTCATCGGTGTGCATTCATAGCTTTGCAAACCTGTGCCATTGACAGAGGAGGTGGAGGAGCTTGAGCATGGCAGCATTGTGGGGCTCTGGCATTAAGCCTTTGAAAACAGGAAGAGAGCACTGCATAACTTGGTTCAATTGGATCGCCAGAAGGCACTGGACCACCACATACCTGGAGGAGGTCTTCAAAATCCCGAGCTGCGACTCTTTTCATCTCTGAAGTGTTTTTCGAAAATCGTTGGATTGTATCTCTTCCAAACGAAGGGACCTGATGATACCTTAGATAAGAAGTGAATCAGTTGGGTGGTTGGGAATCATTTGTCAATTGGATTGGCTTTCCTTTGATCAAGCTCATGCAACTTGTCCCCTTTCAAACTCTCCAACATGCGTAAGAGATGGCTCAAAATAGCCTTCCAGATGCCAAGTTCAAATTCATGTAATAGATCAACAACCAGCATGACAAAAACACAGAAACTGAATGCACCGAGTCTTTCCAAAAAAGTGTTCTGCATACGTCCACATAGATTAGTATAGATACTTTGAGCCCTAGTTCAATTCACACTCACCATAGTGGGTATAAGCGACTCGTCCTTGAGAAGCGCCTGAACTTTAAGGGAATCAACAGCATAGTTTCTCTCGTAGATGAGCGCTCATGTGTCCAGAATTTTGTTCTGTAGATTGTTATCATCAGTACGAACCAGCAGCTGACGCTGAATCATATCCTGTCGAGTACCCATATTAGGAACATCCACCATGGGAAGCTTGCAACACAGACATGGGCACATTCCAAGATTGCATATGGTCACGATAAGAATCCTATTTGGACGGACACTGTCAGTAGATCTGGATGGAAATAAGAATGGTATATATACTTCTTGGGATAATCAGTGGAATAGGTGAATATCCATGGATAGAACCACTGCTTGACACCATCACAACACAATATGACGATGCCATGATGATAGGCCGAAATAAACTCGTCATCAAGGAGTATCTTCCACTGTCCATGGAAGAGCTCTTGCTGGCAGTGTGTATGAAGTGCTAGGGCTGCCAAAGTTCAGTTCAGTTCAGTTCAGAAGCCTTTCAAGCTGAACCTGAACCTGAACCTACTACCATCGGCCCAAACCTGAACCTGAACCTGAACTTCAAATCAAAACTTTAAATATAGGCCAAATGATATTTTTGAGCATATTTACATCTACTCAGTCTCTGCAGCCCAAGATTTCACCTCCCATTGTAAGGCCTCAATTCCAGCTGCCAAATCTCCACTTCTATAGCTATCCTTCAAGATTTGAAGAGCTTCCACTGCATCAGGGTTAAGGCTGTTACATAATAGAGTCACTGTTAGTCCTCCTTGAGAAAAGGCACACTCAGAGGCAGTAGAGGATCCTTGAATAGCCAAATAATCATGAGCTATTCTTGACAAGACTGGATATTGAGTGGAGTGATGCTACAAAGTATTAGTATAGTTTAAATGGTAAGGATATATACTTACACCCCACCACTTGACTCTATCCACAACCTCCTCTAATGGGCTCTCCAAATAGTTTTTCAACTCTTGATGAGCATTTTGACCATGCTTTTCCTTTTCTCTATGAGCTTGAACAATCTTATGCATCATGGCATCACCATATCCACCGCTTTTCACAAATGAATCTAGTAAAAATAAAGTAAGAACTTCATAGTACTCTATTAAAACACTTGCCTTTAGGAATGGCCTCTGGCTGAACAGGATTATCTACTACCATTGCAGCAGCATAGTTGTCAAACTATGTCCCAGTCAATAAACATTGGAAAATATAATAATTATACTCACAGTTCTTTCAAGAGCTTCCATTCCCATCTCATAATACTCTGTGTCCCACTGTGCCAAGGCATATTCCACTTTAAAGTTTGGGTCCAAAGCTATGTGATGATTTAGTCTAGTGTTCAATTACAAAATCAAACATACCAAGAGTAATGAAGTACACATTGCTTTGATCAATTAAAGCATAGTACTTTCTCAACTTAGCTAGTCCCTTTTCAATAGCATTCCTAAGGTCTTGTCCACTTAGCACAACAGCGACTTTGGCTAGCTGTTAGCTTGACTAAGCTCCATACTAATTTCCCTATTTAGCTAGTCACATGATGTACCTCCGAGATTCACCGGCCGGTGGCACTGAGATCGACCGAGAATGTCAGCACAGCATACTCAACGCTCCCTAATACTTCTCTACTGCATCATGGCTCGTACAGGAAGCCACTCGTCTTCGTCTTCCTTGGGGAGGTCAACTCGATCCCGCCATTCTATGACAGGCATTGTCGATCCAGCAGCCCAGCAGCCCAGTGGCAAAGGAAAAGCCACATCAAGCCGTCGTTCTACCCCCCGAACTACATGGACCACCGACGAAATCAACGAACTTGTCAACCTCCTCATGCTCCATCATGGATCAGCAGGTGACAATGGATTCAAGGACGAAATGTACAACAAAATGGCAGCGGAACTGAATCAAAAGTTTCGCAATCAGAAAGTGCCAAAGACGGGCAAGTCCTGTTGTGCGAAGTGGAAAAATGTACGTACTTCTGGCATCCTGGATGGCGCTCACAAAGACTGACTCAATTTCAACCAAAGCTCAAGTCTGAGTATAATGTGATCGCCCAGTTGAAGGGGCCTGCGTCCAGCTTCGCCTACTCTGACGACAAAGGGGCCATGGTCGATGAAGCAACCGAGCAAGCATGGGCTTCATATTGCAAGGTTACGTGCGCACAGATTTCATTTTACTCTTTTTTGACATTTTTTTCAGTCACATCCAGGTGCAGCAAAGTACAAGGATAATCCATGGCTGTATTGGAACGACCTGTCGCCCCTCATGTCCTCATCTCCCAAGCAGTCACATGTCCTCAACCCCCAGCGCAAGCGTCGTCAGAAGGATACTACCAGTGCTGCGATGGTGGCCGGGCCATCAAAGATTCTTGCCGATGAAGCAATGGCCATCGACGATTCCACTGCCACAGCCCCTGCTGCAGTCCCACCCATTCCACCACCTAGTACCGGTTTCGCCGACCCCAACGCAACCTCTGCTAGCACGCCGTCTGCCTACCTCTCCTGTCCACCCCAATCTACCGTTTCGATGGTGTCGACCACAATGACAAGTGTTAGCCAGAAACGAAAAACAGCAAGCACTCCCAGCTCGAATATTGTATCAGAGGGTCCGAAGAAACGGTCCCGCCCATCGTCTGTCACCGCGCAAACACAAGCTGAGAAGGATACCATGTTACGGCGGCTAAATTCATTCCTTGACAACGTTGACCCTGCCGCCCTCAAACCTGTCACCCTTGCGTCACTAGGACTTTCGCAGCCGCAGTCGTCAGTCAACAATAACGACAACTACGTCGAGCAAGCCGCCAATGCCCTCGAGTCTTTCAATCTCGATCCATCGCAAGTCAACACTCTTACTGACTATATGAGTGAGGCGGAACACATGCTCCATGTCAAATTCTTCATCAAAATGAAGAAAGATGCACAAGAGCTGTGGATCACGAATACGCTTGCAGAAATCCAAGCCAAAAAGGACATTGAAATTCAGAGGCGGAGCATGGATTCTAGTGGGCCAGTCGTGCATCAAGGTTGAAACGGTACGTCAAATTTCAATTGATTTGTTGAACTTCTAGTGTAACTGACATTGTACAAGGTACGTCGTACCGCTGCGATCATGACATTCATAGTAGGTGGTTACATGTATCCCATTTCTCTTGACTCGTGGCAATAGTCTCACCACATTGTTTCCGCAATACGATCTTGTTGTTCCTCTGCCCTTCGTCTCTCTGCCACACCAACTGGACCATCTGCGAGGAATCCAAGACCAGCCTCGTCCTCATCACCATTGCCGGCGTTCATCTGTTCCAAGCGCTCCGCTTGGAATTCTGGGGTAAAAAATGCTTCGGGATCTAACCGCTGAATAAAGTTGTGAATGGCACAAAGTGCCACTGGAATACGTGCTTGCACGTCCATACGGTATTCAGGCGCAAGAAGAAGGATTCTCCATTGTCGCTTCGTGACCCCAAAGATGTGCTCAACAACATTCCGAAGACCTGCGTGACGTAGGTTGAAAAGTTCCTTCGCATTCTGTGGGCTGTTAAATGCTTGGTGAGCACATTGTTAGTAGTCTTTTTTCTTTTTCAAATTTACCGTAGATTCATTTGACGCCACTCTTTCAGATGGTACCGTACTCCACGGTATGGAACCAGGAGCGCGTCCGATCCTCCAAATCCCGCATCGGCAAGGAGGTACTTTCCTTCAGGTACATACAAATTGTCGGTATGTGCGTTGTACCACATCGTAGCATCAGCCATTGACCCGTCCCATCCGGTCACCGCGTATGTGAACAGAAAGTTGAAATCACAGATAAACAGACAGTTCTGCGATATCGCCCCCTTTCGGTTCCGCATATTTGCGTGTTCCTCAGCTGGTACAAACGCATGGATATGCGTCCCATCGACCGCCCCAACACAGTCCGAAAAGTATCGGAAGCGGTGATTGTCCAGGATTTTAGTTGTGATCGGTGTATCGGCAGTCGGCAGTTGCACGTTTGCCGAGTAGAATGGATCTGATGAGAAAAAATCAACCATTTTCCGGAAATACCTGCTAACCATTCAGCCGTTTGCTTATCATAGGTCTGACTTTATTTACTTCGAAATTGTTGTAGGTGAGTGTTGAAACCTTTCACCAACATGACGCGTACTCAGACCCATTACACAGGTATGAAGGAATATACCGAGCTGTTCTTCAACCGAAAGCCCTTGATGCGATTTCTTGAAGCCGTTCTCTACCAACACCTGGGTAAGTCCATCAAACACATCATGAGAGACACCAAGTGATGTCTTGATTCGATCAGGATGGCCATTGAGGAGTTCCAGCATCCACCCCTTGCCGGTCAGAATTGATGTATGGTAGGGAATTCTCTCCCTTCTCGACAGAAATAATAATTCATAATAGTAGGTGATATGGGCGATTATGATTGTTAGCAGCACGAAAAGTCGCTGCCAACATTTGAGCTCGCTCTGAATGACTATCTGGGCCTCGAGATCCATGGGGATGGGGGGAGAGAGTGTATATATATGCATGCTATCGATCGCATCGTCTTATCAGCCGGTTGATCGGTTATTACACAGGTACAGCCTCCGGAGCCCCGACAATGTAAAAGTAGATACAAGCTACCCAAAGTCACCGCTGTGCAAAGTGGACAAGACCTAAGCCTTCTAAATTTAGGCAATGCAGCAAAGGTTTCCCAACAATCTTGAAGCAGTTCCAGAATAGGAATAGTTTTCCAAGCTGTAGGAGTGCCTTGAGAGGAAAAGGAAGGTTGGGCTTCACGAGTTTCCTACAATATATAAGAAACATCAAATTTATAAGACAGATAAGAAGATACCTTAAGTACTTCATGGATGAGAGAAAGCATCTCCCATTCATCTAAGGATATCTTGAAATCAGAATATTTCTTCCTTTTCAACTTGGGCACTTTGGAGCTAGCATCTGCCAACAGACAAAACTTATCCACAGCCTTGAAGAAATTATTAGTATCTAAAATCATCAGATCTTAGATCTTACAGGTTTGTTGATGATAAGGCAGTCTATGAGATCATACATAGATCCCCATCTAGTTCTAATCCACTTGATCAGTTGCAATGCAGTTAAACCTTCCTCTTTGCAAACAGTTTCAAAGTAAGATTTGGCCTGAGGAGAAAGGCAAATCTATTCAAGATATCAATTAACTGTTATATTGAAGGAAATATAAATACCTGATTGATAAGAGCCAATACTTTTCCCAAGAGATCACCTGGATCAAAATCCTCCCCTTCCCCATCCAACTCTTCCTCAACTCCAGCCTCTTCACTTTGCATGGCATTTACCCAATCACCATTGTTCTCATCACCAGGTTCAGTATTATCTGATGATCTCTTGAATTGAGAATTAGGATATATCTCTGCTGATCCAACTCGGACTCTGGAGTATTGGTGGGGTTGTCAAACAAGTTACGAGGAGTATTCAAAATAAGGTTTGTGTGGCTATGAGTGACTGTATAGTTGTAAAAATATTCACAAAATGATTAAAATATTTATATATGATAAAAACTATCCAAGTACTAGGTTCAGGAAGGTTCGGACCAGTTCGGACCAGTTCTCAAAAATTTATAAAGTCCTGAACCTGAACCTGAACCTGATAGCTATGTCCTGAACCAGAACCTGAACTGAACTGAACTTGTAGGTTCAGTTCAGAGGTTCAGGTTCAAACCTTGGGTTCTGGACCGAACTTTGGCAGCCCTATGAAGTGCCTCGTGCACTTTTTCACCTAGATGTTCTGTCAGAAAATCCTTGAACTCATCTGGTAGCTGGACAAAGAGTGAACTCGCAGATTAGCTGAAGCAGTTTAGCTGGGTGACTGAATGCTTACCACCTGGAAATATGCTGTGTGTGAACAGAGGTTGCTCGTTGGTTGACATCAGCGATACTTTGACTCATTTCCAAAATACACGTAGAGTGGCCATAGTTTGGCATTGCCAAAGGTGGTTAGCTAGGTTGAATCAGATGAAAACATGAGTGCTACAACAACACGAGGTAGGTCACAGTTGGGCTCTGGCAGTGAACCCTGAAGCACTCAATTCACCTCGATAAACGCAGTGGAAGTGAAGAGTTCACCATGTACCTTGATGGCATGGTCTCTGTGAGGTGGTTGCCATCACAGTTCATATGGGTCGAAGTGGAAGAGCGAAGCATCAGCCAGATTTGTGATTTTTTCCTTGATTATCGAGATGAGGGACTGATGATAAAAACCAGGGACAGTGTAGTCTTTTGGCCCTGGATTCCTTGACCGAGTATGAAATGGCACTGAGACCGTAACTGATGAACATTTCCATCCGTCGTCCTCACCCAACCACTCCAGAAGGTACCCATCGAATTGATTCTGTCCAAGTTGGTGGTAAATGGCCTCCCATGCAATCTGTGACATGGAGGAAGGTAAGAATGAAGGATTGCCAACAATATCAAGGAGCTGCCTGAAGCTATCCTTGGATTTCTGAGTTCCTTGGTTCCAATACCAATTCCTGAGGCACATCGAGCTCTCGTTGGGGTGAGGGTAATACAAAGGTTCATTTGAGGGCCCAACATTAGAGGACTTCAAGTCAGTGCATGATAAAGACATGTTCTTGATTGAATAAGGATCTTCTGGATCATGGCGAGGAGGCATATCAGTGTCATATATGCAGAACAACCCGAACCTATTCATCCCTGTTTTGAGCATTTTGCAGAACGAGGAGTAGAGGGAGGGGGGTTTCCTGATAGGACAGATGACTTGTTGTGAGACAAAGAAGGATGGTTTATATCTGGCAACCCAGCCGTCCGCAAACCAGGGAGTATTTCAGGAGGTGGAAGTGGTGACAAATGTTCTGGAAGCACGTCCCGAAACTGCAATGGTAATTTGCAATTGGTAGATCACGACCTTCACAATGTTGAGGATGCTTTGTCTTCCACTGGTCGCTGCTGCAAAAGCAAAGTCAAGAGCAAATTTTGTCATTCAGCAGGCTATTAAACACCATTCATGCACTGAGCGGATTGAGAGCAGTCCTGGTGGCAGAGGTTCAGAGCCACAGCTTTCACTGGAGGAACCTAAGGGCCCAGTTTCAGCATCGTCCAAGCCAAAAATCGTGCTTGAATGTGTGAGTCTGGCTCTTTTGCCTTGGTAGACTTCTTTTGCCTTGGCAAGTGCACTTGCGAGTCGTTTCTTCCCATTGCCACATCCCTTCTGGTGATGAGTGAAAGCATCTAAGTCAGTGAAGCTTTGACCACAGATACAGGCTTGTGAGAACGGAGCTTCATCAATAGCAGCCATCTCTGCCATGCCCCTTGCACATCACAGAACCAGACAGTGTATTTTCTTTCTTATTTGGTACATTTGCCAGTACATCTCCATGGAGATAGCATGGCCACCCAAGGTTGGCAAGTGTTTACACTTCACATCACACAAACCGGAGATTCAAGATCATGCATAGATAGTTTGCTACAACAGCTGGAGTCGAGAGAGGAGAATACACTCATTATACCATCCCTGCTTTAGTCTCATCATGACCAATTGTCTTCAAATGAAAGCTGTTCATGCAAAGACTGAAACTTGAGGATGTGGAATATCTCCAAGTTTTCTGGCAAGAGCCTGCTTCGACGGGCGATGTTGGTATCCTTTCCAGATGAAAGGATACGCTCACAAGGCATGAGAGACGCCTGGACTGGGGGAACATCAAGTGCAACATGATATAGAAGCTGGAATACACATTTACAAGCCTATAGTAGGAACAGTTGGCATATGTTGCTCGAATGAAAGAAAACAAAGGAGCTTAGAACATACCTGCCAATACATCTACATGATAACCGTGTTCCAAGATCCCCTACCATTCATGCATTCCCTGGAGCCCCCTCATCTGCTGGTGCACCAATTATTTTGGGTCCATCTGGACCACATCCATATAGTCCTGGTGACATTCCTTGGCATGCTCCTGGTGACTCACGTTCTCCCCCTCCTAGAAGTCATTCGCCTCGTGATGAAGGTCGCTGACCACGCCGAGGCAAGCCTGTGGCCATTCTTACTCCTACTCACCAGACGGTCAAAGCTACCATGGGTGCCCTTATGCACTTTGTGAAACACTCTTGGCAAGCTCACTGATCACAATGCCAGTGTTTCTTCAGTGACTGTTCACAACTCAGCTTGCCGATCTTGCACATCTCTTGCAAGCCAGTCATTGAGACCACTCATATACCTGATCAGTTCTCGCTGCTGGTCCACCATCACAAGTTGTGCAAGCTGGTGTTTGTATCATAGCCATTATCATCATTTCCAAGAAATTTTATCAGGATGCTTACTCGTAGAATCACCATCAACATGTCAAATAGGGATAGTTGAACAACGGTCTGAGAGTTTATTGATCAATTGTGATACGCAGGGTACCTAGCATTACTTACCAGGCCAGGTGGCATTTGCCCATGAATTGCACTGGGTGGTGGCATGATACCTGCCTGAAGAATATAAAATATTTCAGTCCAACTCCATTGCAATCAATGACACAACATACCTCAGATTGGCATCAATACCAACTGGTAGATCCAGGAGGTGGCTCTGGTCCTCCTAGGTGTGCCAGTGTGGTGGGAGGGCGCTCATACAAGGAATCCAGCTACAACCAGTGTAAAATAGCAGTGCAAGAAGGAGAAAGGCACACATACCAAGAATGATCCAGGAGGACGTACTGATGGCCTCCACTCTGGACCTAGCCTCCGTTCTGGTTGAGGTGGGGCATGTCACAAGTGACATGTGTCACTCTTGGCATGCGAGGGGGTCCTGGGACTGACTCGGGGATAACAGCGGCCTCATGAGGTATTGCATGCTCTGTTCTTGGTGGTGGTCATGGAATGGGTTCTCTATGTTGACGAGGAGGGTGGAGTGGCAGATGATGCAGCGTTTCTGGAGTCCAGTGTGGTTCTTAGAATGGGGGTGCCAAGTCTTGTCTTAGTACTGGACTTGTGCTCCTTAATCAAGCTGGCCTGGGAGCAGGTTGGTAGACGAATGGGATTAGCTGAGGAGGTGGCTGAATATCCGAAGGAATCGGTGCAGGTGGTATGTTTAGTAACTGCATCAATTGTTTGTCCAATGAAAGACCTGCGCGGTGAGGTATGGGCACTAGAATGGGAAAATGACGGTCTCATCCCTGAACCATGTCCCTCCAACGGGAAAGTAGGCTTTCTACACCAGCTTGTAAATCTTCTGATTGCATCTCAGACCTTTCGTCCCTGTGTCTGGTTAGTCTCTCCCCTATCGGTAACTCAGATAGTCTGTTTCCTCTACAGTCTCCTGGTGGTCTAGTTCATCTCATTGGTCTCGCTGGACATCCTGCAGGGTGGTGTGAGAGAAAGCGTTGGCCCAAGCGATGGCTCAGAAGACGAGATAATTGAAGGGGTAAAGTCAGATGAGGGTGATGACAGTTCTGATGGCCAGGTGGGTGAAGGTGGAGGCAGTTCCACTTCTTCCACATCCAGAAAGTTGAAGTCCGAATGAGAAGATAAAAAGGAGATTGAAGAACTTGTTGAGCTGATTGAAGGAGACCTGACAGGTGGTGGCATGAGTGGGATTGGTCTCAAACCATGATACACCCAAGGTCCAGCTGGCATAACCCAGGGCCCAGAGGTAATGCTTATGGCGTTGACAGACTGATCCCTACATTCCGAGATGGAGATGGCAGTCAGAGACTGGTCCCTACGGGAAACAGATGGAGGCACTGGCCATTCTTCAATGATATCCTCTCAGTTTCAGTTTCAACCAAGCGTGTGTGTATGTATTCTGATAAGTTGAAAAGCTCATCCCAAATTATTTGTATGTTTTCTGTGATTTCGGACTCTCCTCACTCCTGAAATGATCCAATTCATTGATCCGATGGAGCAGCCAGTCAATTTCAACCATTATAACTTCAGTGTGCTTGGTATGTACTTGTGTTGGCACTGTTTCCAGATCAGAGTGGATGGAAGGTCGTTCTGTCTGCAGCATCTCCAGATTGACATGCTTGAGAGACAGGGGACTCCAGTGGTGGCACCCTCATTGGCTACAGAGATTGCAAGCAATGAGAATGCGGAACATACTGGCTGCAAGAGGTACTCACGTAGTGCATCGAACTTATGCTCAACAGGAGAGAATGTTCCATTGACACCTTGGAAGGCACAGGAGATCAGCCAGTGACACGACATCATCCTCTGCCAGACTGATTCTACTCGAAAGACTAGAGACGGTAGAGATGGTGGATGGAGTGCAAGACAGGGACAATGATTCCGTGGATGTGAGAAAGGGATCAGGCCACTAGAGGGTGAGGAGACTGACTGGGTGACTGGAGGGGGCAGTGCAGGTGGTGGTGGCGGCGGTGGCAGAAGAGGTGCAGATACTACCAAAGTAGTGATCATTTCTGTCACAGCTGTCAAGCTTCTGAAGCTAGTCAATGGGGAAATACCAGGACATAGAAAAGATGTTTTGGGGGAGGTATCCTGCAAATCTTGAATATGGAGGGAGTGTGTGAGAGGTGTCAGCAGGAGCTGCGATGATTCGTAAGTGAAGTCAGTCTCTGAGGGCGATTGGGAGGGTGAACAGAAGGGGAAGATTCCATGGTCGTGAGTGGAGCTGGAGATGGTGGGCTCTCTTCGCTCACAATGAACTCAGAAGATTCGGTGCTAGACAAAGTTGGCATCCACGACTCTTCTTTGGAGGTCAATTCAATTGTCAGCAGTAAAGAGATCGAGAGCTCACTTGAGCTCTCTATGGACGAGTGCATTGCCATTACATCCAGATGCTCCAACTCAAGGTCACAACTGATGCTCAAAATGGGACTGATCTCTGAAGAAGGGAGAGGTACAGACTCTGGAGTGACGTCCTCGAGGTCTAGGTGGACGTCTGACTCTGGTAATTGCAGGGAAGGAACATCCATGGGAGTTTTTGGAGGAGGCATTGATGCCCTTTCAACGGGAAGATCGATGGCCAACAAGCAGGGTGTTTTCTCTTCAGAAGGGATCATTTTGCACAACGACACTGTCTCATAATGAGTTTCTGAGCCCAGCTGTGACAAACTCAGTTTCCGTTTCCATCTTGCACTTCTCAGTCGTATGGAACTCAGTTGAGGCTTCTGTCTTGCACTTTTCTGCAGTCATGTATTCGGATGAGATATCTGAGGCACACTGGCAATGGTCCACCATGTGGAACTCAGTAGAGACGTCTGTTTTGCACTGTTTGACAGTTGCAAAATCGGTCTTGGAAGGAATTGAAGGATGCGGTCGATGGGGAACTGGCAGTGTCATAACCTTCACTGCCTGAGGTGTCCAAGATCTCAAGAGCTGATAGGGAAGCAGTGGAAGGAGCAGGGGTTGGGGTAGTTGAGCAGCTCCTTGTCTAGCTGCTTAGTGTGGAATGACTCTGTGAAAACATGTAACCCAAAGCCGCATTCTCTTTGTCAGAAATGTAGCTCCTGCTGTAGCACCTCCTCCAGATCCCTGGACTCCTGAACAACGAAGATGGGGAAGATGGCATGTAGCTGCTGTAAGTACATGATCCCCGTGTGAGTCGCCCAAGTAAGAATTTGATCTGGTATGCTGGTAGGAGAGCATGGAGGGCACAATTTGTGTATTGGAGCCACTGGACATGAACTCAAACACCGTCTTGTCGGTTATGATTCCAGTTGTGGTCCAGTGCGCGTCAGATGATGAAGTGAAAGTATCTGCCAAAAACAAGTTGGTAGTCGTACAAGGCTCGCTGGAGGAAGTTCTGGAACCCGCAGAGAAGAAGTTGTCATCTGAGATGTCAAATGGGGGGTGTGTCTTGGTTTTACCACTAGGTGCACATCACCACCAAGCCTGGGACCACTGCAGACTGTCACAGGCGAACCATCACCCAAGATTACACCACCAACGAGGCATAGACCAAATCCAAGACCTGGTTTCGTGTTCCTCACACGACTGACTGCAGAGGCAAACTCCTCATCCAGGTCAGTAAGCAAGCTTGTGCAGCATAAGGAACTGCTTCAACTAGGTGCGATAACACATGGATCACTGTAATAGATGTAAGACTGATTGGACACTGTTCCATTGTCTGTCATACGTGTGTGGTGTGGAGGCAAAGAAGGGGCACGTGATCATGAATGTGTGCTCAAGGAGTCTGAGAGGTTTGAAAGACTGGGAATTGTGTGTAAGGGCAGCACAAACATCGTTGATGCCAAACCAGACCCAGAGCCAGAGCCAGAAGCACTAGTGGCACTCATGATAGTATGGATAGTTCTGATGGAGCCAGCAGGGGAACCAGGTTCTGAACGCCTCAGCAATGTAATGGTGTGATCCAACACTTCCCTGAAAGAGATATCAATAGAAGAAATTTTATGAAAGTAAAATATAGCATACCAAATGGCACCGACCCAATGTACTCTCTCTCTTGCACTTTCTGCAGCCAGTTGCTCGACATCATCAGTGTACAATAGCTGGAAAGAACAGAGTAACTCCATCAAAGGAGGACAGTTGTTACACTCTAAGGAGGAGGAACACCCGTCTTTTTCCTGAAACCTTAACCATCTCTCTGGTCCCAACCTAGTAATCACCACTGACCGAGCACCAGTCTATGTCTTCAACCTTGGTGACCTGTCCCCTTGCTGTCTTAACCAGACACCCGCGCATCCCCGTTTCTCTTTCTGCTCTTCTCTTCCTGATTAGGACACTATCACATTATACCTCGGGCAATATCCATGGACCCGTTTCTTTCTTTGACATTCTCTGACGTTCCTTGATGATGCGGCCCTTAGGTACCTCTTGATCTATGTAACTTAGCACACTGCCTCGTCACCATTCTATCTGTTTCCTCATCGTTCCATCACTGACACTGCCACACATATCTGTTCACTACTTATACCTGTCTCTACGTTCCCACATCTTCTTTCCTCACGTTTCTTCTATGCACCTACAAGGCCTCTACTCCTCGTAACCCAGTCTCACCTACCCCTGTATTCTCCCTAGTCTACCTTCTACTCTCAGACAATCTATCGACTGTTCCACTGAAGACCTAGCACTCCCAGTCAGCCGTTCGCCGAATCCTCAATCATAGTCCTTTATCGGCTGTCTGCCAAATCCCCTGACCTTGACCTCTATCAACTACATCGTCGACCGCTCGTCGACTTCCTAGCCCCTAGTCATCGTCGACCGTTCATCGACTTCCTAGTCCCTAGCCATCATCGACTGTTCGTCGACTTCCTAGTCCCTAGCCATCATCGACCGTTCGTCGACTTCCTAGTCCTTAGTCATCGTCGACTGTTCGTCAACTTCCTAGTACCTAGTTACCGTCGACTGTTCATCGACTCCCCAGTTCCTAGTCATCCTCGATTTGACCGTTCGTCGACTCCCCAGTTCCTAGTCATCCTCGATCTCTTGTTCCTTCAAAGTTCCCCTTCTTGATCCTGAGGATGCAGCGTCTCTTCATGAGTACCTCCCTCAGAGAATCTCCAATCTGCGGTAGTTGCCTTCGCATAACAACAGTTGCCCTTGGAAATTTGAGCATGAGCGGCAATCATTCTGACATCTTCTCTTGCACTGGGGTGGTTCAGGGAGGGAACCGAGCGCACCTCAGTACAGTTGAGTGGATCTAACACCTCTTCCTCCACCAGGGGCAATCCAAGAGAGCAGTAATATGTGTGGGTACAACAATGCTTCCCAACACTGCCATTGATATGGCGGTCCAGAATGCACATTCAGGTACCACAAATCGCCTTTGTGGAGGGGCTGCACATATCGTTAGTGTGGATGAAATGAAAGATATTCGAACACGTACCTCTCGACTGTCTTGGGCATAAGCACCTAGCTTGGTCATTTCAAAGGGAGGATGTTGTTGTTATTGGTGCTTCTTGGGGTGCTGGGTGGATTGGGCCCACTGGCTGCATTTTCTGAGGCAGGTTGTTGAACCCTCTTGACCCATGAGATACATCTATGGAGGCTGAAAATGGTGTCAGGCCTTACAATCGGTGACACGGATGATTCGGTAGAAGACTGAGTTTTTCTGAGACCTGGTGTACATTCCTTCCATGCTGTGACAATGTAGCAGACTGAAGTGAGAAGAGAATGCAGCAATGTTTGTGGTTGGCACAAGGATGAAACCGTGGATGAGATAGCAGAGGAACTTGTCGCACTTCTTGCCTTTGCAAAAGTGGTAAATGTGGTTGTGAAATTGCTTGGGCTGAGTTGGGTGCCACCCTTGCCAGTTGTTGTTAGTCCCCCAGTTGGGGGTGCCAAAAGCAAAGAGGATGACAAGGTGTCAGATGCAGTTGAAACAGTCGAGCCAACCTTACCCTTTGCTGGAGAAGTGGGGCAGGAACCGTAGCTGGGTGTCATGGGTTTTTCCCTCACCAATGAGTGCAACACACTTTGTGATATAGTCCAATACAGATGGCTGGATTTTGATGGGCTTAACGTAAAATAGTGTGAGTGTTATGCAAGTCGACAGACTTACATCGAGGTCAATGATACTTACTCTGAGGGAGGTACTCACGAAGAGACGCTGTGTCCTCAAAGTAAGGCTAGAGTGATGAACAAGAGACAAGGGGACAAGGGCACAATCGGACGGATTGCAGATTCGTAAGACTGACGCTGTGATTGTGTAGAACAAGAATAGAGAGACGAGTACAGGCTGAGTGGGTATTTAAGTACTACGAGTTACCTAAGCAGAAGGTCGTAGAACTCTATGGAAGGTGAGGGAAACTTAGTTACCGTGATAGAGGTAACCAGGGAGTGAGACAGTCCTGTAGAACAAGATGATACTAAAGAGGAAACAGGAGAGGAGAAGAGTAGTCCGGAAAGGCGAGTAAGTATAGGTCGATCTCCCGATAAGAGGGAGCGAAGGAGAAGTAAGGGCATCGTACTACAGAGATGAGGAAAAAGATATGGGAGAGGAAAGAAATCGTAACAGTGAGGGTTAGTGTTGAAAAGCAGAGAAGACAAACCTGTTTGGTATTTGTGAGGGCTACATTTCATTGTCACAAATGTCCCTTGATGAGAGCATGACCAATGAGCCATGGCTGCTTGGTTCGTAAGACTCGAGGACTGCTACAGTCAGTAATGCTTCCGCTTTGACAAGTTGATCACACTTCCACGAATCCAGGACTGTGTTGTTGATCTGAGTGTGTTTCCTGGATCAAGAAAGAAAGAAAGAAAGAACGAGAATGAGAATGAGAAAACTCATCAGCTCCAGCAAAACAGGGCAGAGGCTGGTGATAGAAGACAGACTCTTGACACCAGGCAGTGTTTTTTCTGCCCTCCCAGCAACTGCAAGAAACTTGTTGCATCGTGAGCATGCGATGGAGTGCATGTTGGATGAGCTCAAGCTGGGTGTGTATTGCCATGCCCCAAAAAGGTGATGGTTCACTTTATTCGCTTTAGAGGGCCATACATGGGTAGGAGCTGTTATCAGACACTGGGATTCTGAGAGATCAATGCATTTTTTCAGGTGATGCATGTCCATTCAGACTGCCATCCCAACGATGTGAAACCAATGGATCCCAGGAGAAAGGGCGGTTGAGGCACAAGACCACAGACTTCAAGCTTGCATTGGATGGGTTGAGGAGCTTACATAAGCAATTTGTTTGTGATTGGAGTGAAGATGCAGTGTGTGTTTCCATGTCCCTGCACTCCATCATACATTTATCACCAGGCAAGGACCAAGCGTGACTTGTGCTACAAGACAATGAAACGCATCCTCTCGAGGGTTGAGACTAAACAACTGCATGGGTATACCCCCAGGTATCAGCGGTCGTACCCGCACCCATACCCAGGATTTACCCACACCTGGAGCATGGGTACGGGTATCAGCCGCGGGTAAAGAAAATGGACCCGTACCCGTACCCGGGATTTACCCATACCTGGAGCACAGGTATGGGTATCGGCTACAAGTAGAGAAATATGTACCTGGGGTATGGCATACCCCGGGTATGTATTACGGGTACATCACCCTCCCCCACTGCATCAGTTTGAGCCTGACTGCTTGTGTCACACTCCCACCATGTCAATTCGAGCGCAATCGCTCGTCTCCTGCCCCTAGTGCTCGAAAGTCCGGTTCAGTTCGGTCTTTTGCCTTTTTTGGGCAAGACCGAGACCGAACCGGTCTTTCAAAATCTTGAAATTCTTCAAG
>JBBPMA010000512.1:0-21944 GCA_038090075.1 Xanthoconium purpureum | reverse complement strand
CCACCCTCCTCGGCTTTGGTCGATCCCCTGACGACGTCGACCCATGCGCCGAGGAGCGATCCTGCTGCAGCCCGGACGGCGGGCTCACGGTCCCCGAGTCCATTGCGAATAATGAGCTCCCTTTGTGCGATGGAGAGCACGCGCGGGTGGAGAGGACCCATGGCAGATCCGTCCGAGGTGGTGCAGTTTTTCTCAAGAATGGCCGAATAGACGAGGCGACGCATAACGGTGTCAGTGTCGCGCGAACGAGCAAGAATGGCGGGGAGGGTATGTTTTGCGATGGGGATGTTGAGGAGCGCAGCGCGTCTTACTTCGCTGTTGACAGAGGTTCAGCGGAAGAACGTGTGACGAGGGGGGAACACGTACGCGGCGGGATCACAGCTGAGGGTATCGAAAAGGACGTCGATGGCTGTCAGTTCGTCGTCTTCCACGTCGGAGGGGTCTTCTGAGCCGCATAGTTTTGAGAGAGCGACGGCTGCTTGTACGCGGATGGGTGTTTCTTTGTCGTGTATGCGCTCGACGAGCGCTGCTCTAAGTATGTGGTAAACGTCCTCGCTGTCCAAAAGAGTCAGAAAAGGCTGTGAATTATATAACGAGAGGCACACTCTAGTTCGCCGAGGTGGGCGACCATCTCTGTGAGCAAATGCACGCAACGGTAACGAACGATCTTGTCCTTTGCGACGAACCCTTTGAGGAGGAACTTGAGGAGACGAGCGATGAAGCGGGCAGTGGTTGTGTCGTCGTCGTCATCGTCGTTGTCGTCTTCCTTCTTGACCTCTGATGCTAAAGGGTCATAATGAGGACCCACCACCAAACCACCGACACGCACCTTTCAAGTTCAGATAGAGGATGTATGCGCCGACAAATTTGACGATTCGATCTGCCTGTGTGACGCCCCTTTTGACGATGACGACGCGACAGAGCATGTCGATGAAGGTGTCTTCGAACGTGCGTTCGCCGGTGAGTTTGATGCTGTGACCGCCATGGATCGACTCTGTGAATGCGGCTGCTTCGACGTGGACTTTGTGCAGCGCAACGGCGTTTTTCTGGTGGTTTGCTGTTGTTGTTTGTACTTGGTCAAAGATTTTTGGGAGGGCGTCCGCGACGGAGATTGTCCTGGCGGGCATGGTTGATGGGGAGACGCGGTGGTCACGTGAGACGTGATAGAGATTTGATCCCCGAAAAGAAGACGCGTATCATCTCGCCCCGTCTTGCATAAGAGGCCGCTTGTTGAATCGACGACGGTCAACACGGTGTGTTCATTATCTCACAACAGTCACTGACGAAACATCCTGATCCGTTCCGGAGCCGCCGCAGTGTGAAGGTGTCTTTGTTGGTTTACCTGCAAAGTCCGTCCAATGACCGCCGCTGACGACTAAATTTTCTTGACGACTCGCGAGCGGTGAAGGACTAGTATTTGCATAATGTTACGGTAGCATTCGGTCTGCACTGGGATCAAAGAGTACGAGCAAGCAGGATTTCGTGCAGGGGGGAACCCTGGAGCGGTTCTCAACTAGTCTGGTTGTCCTGTTGGAGTATGTACCGAATCAGGATGGGCTGTGCACGCGTGGAATATCGACGCACGTTTCCGCAGTGAGTCACCGAGAGGAATGCTTGGCTACTTGTCCGCAGCATATTCGAATGTTGAGACTTGTTGTAGAGTTCGATTTCCGGGTGTGAATCGGGGCCGATGGGCCGACGCGGACAGATATATACTCGGACTTGCTGCGTCGACTCGGAGCCATCAACTCAATCACGATGGGCCTGCCCATCCAGGACATCCTCTTCACCGTATTCCAGGTAACAACCCTCGCACAAGACGGAACGTATTGCTGACCTCTTCAAGTCTATATTCCAAGTGTTTATCCTCTGTCTCGCTGGATTCACCCTCTCGTTCAAAGGCATCGTCGACAAACCCACCTCAAAGGTAGTTTGGCTCACCCCCTGTCTCCGTCGCTCACGCCTGCCAGGTGCTCAACCACATCAACATTGCTCTCTTCACGCCCGCACTTCTCTTTTCCAAAGTCGCCTATTTCCTCTCCCCAGGCACGTCTGCGCGTCTGTCCCGCCACTCTCTGCTCACATCACCCCCAGCCAAGCTACGCCAGCTATGGGTCATTCCCATCTTCTTCGTCGTCCTCACCGGTCTATCCGCCGTCATCGCAAACTGCCTCGCCCGCGCATGCCGTCTCAGACGCTCTCAAGTGTACGTCCATCCCACTCATTCCTAGGGTCGTCTCAATTCCGCGCAGAAACTTTGCCACCGCCGCTTCCATGTTCATGAACTCGAATTCCCTCCCCGTCGCGCTTATGCAGTCCCTCGCAACCACCGTTCCGATTCTCAAACGGGATCCGGATGACACCATCGACGCCATGTTTGGTCGTTCCCTCACCTATCTCGTCGTCTTTAGTACCCTTGGTATGATCGTGAGTCTGCCCTTTCGCATCGCCCCGCTCTTGGCCCGGCTCCTCGGGCCTTGGCATACCCCGTATGTCTTACCCCTCTCCAGCTCCGTTGGTCGTACGGCGTCCGTCTCCTCTCCCAGGCAGACGAGCCAGCCCCTCCACCAACGACCTACCGCGACGCCGATGACATCCACGTCCCCGTCACCGCTCCGCTTGTCGATTACGGTGCCGAACATGACATTCACTCATGCGACCATCACATGTTGAGTACACGCCCCCTCCGTTCCCATGCTCATCCACGCCTCTCACCCCTCTCTCGGCGCTACGCCCACCCGCACGTGTACCACTCTCACCCCCCCGCAGTACCCACGTCCCTCGGCGACCAGTCCGAGTCCGAGAGCGAAGGGTCCGACGAGCTCGACACGACAGAGGGCGGCTCGGAAGACACTATCGCTCTTCGTCCAGAACAAATCGACATGAGTTTCTCCACGGAAACCGAGGATCAAGCGCCTCCATCTTCTGAACGGACACCGCGATGGGACCAACCTTCTCCTCCGTCTTTCTTCACACGCATCCTCGGTACGCTCACGTCCCTCTCTCCGCCCCTCGTCGCGTCCCTCTTCGCACTCCTCTGCGTGTTGGTCTCGCCACTCCAACGGCTGCTTAATTCAGAGGCAACGATACCATTCAAGGGCGCATTGGACAATGCAGGCGCATGCAGCGTACCCATCACCCTCATCGTCCTCGGTGGCTGGTTCTGGGACGGCGACTCAAAGCAGAACCGTCCTGCCTCCGACGGGCAAGGAAACGCCAAGGGCAAAGACAAGGCAACATCCAAGGGCGCCGAGAAACGCCATGCCTCAATATCAATACCGCGCCATATCGACGACGACGACGCCCACCCACACTCGCATGATTCGTCAACGACCTCGCTCTCCTCGATGATCGAGGCGTTTGGGGACGTATTGATGAGCCGCATATATCCACATCGCAGCCGGACGAGACGGCGTGCCAAGACACGGGGGCTGGGAATCGCCGATGCGGGCGCCCCGGAAGATCATGATCATGATCACCATCATGTCGATGTCGATGTCGAAGCCGGCGCAGGCACGGGTTCGCGCTTGGTGACGCATGCAGAGACGGAAATCGAACACGCGGAGAATATGAATGGACGGGGTTCGCGATCACGATCACGCGGGGATGGTGTTGCGCTGATTAATGGGCGTGCGTCATCCGTCTCGCCGCCGAGCGGGGGGAATCCACCTGGGGAGACGCTCACGGTGGTTGTCACCCTCCTCGCGCGGATGGTCCTCGTCCCGCTCGTCGCCACCCCGCTCATGGTCCTCGTGAGTCGACTGGGATGGGGTGGAGAGGTGCTTGAAGAGTACGTCGTTTCTTTCACCTTTGTTTGTCGATCGAGCTGAGTGTCGTTTGTTCGTCCCCCGTGCAGCCCGGTGTTTATCGTATCGAGCATGTTGTTGATGGGAAGTCCGCCGGCGTTGACGCTCGCTCAGGTACGGCCCCTCCATTCTCACCATCATCACGCAATTCACCGCGTCCTCCCCAACAGATCTCCCAACGCGCCAACCCAACCGCCCCCGTCACAAGCACAGGTCTTGCCCCTGAAAGGGCCACAGCCCAAACCATAGCCACAGGATCGCAACCAGAACAGGGAACGGACCCAAATGCATTCTCCCCGTTTGAGCGCCTCCTCTCGCGCACCGTTTTTTGGTCCTACCTCGTCATGACACCGCCCGTCACCATCGCGAGCGTCATGGTCGGGCTTTTGTTGATCGAGGGGTGAGCGAAGAGGGCAGTATTGTCGCAGTGTGTGTTCTCGTATCGTCACTGGTATATTGGCATAGAATTGAATCGTGAACTATTTTTATATCAATTTATTTAGCTAGCTAGGTGATGTGCTCTGGAGGCGCGATTTGCTTTTCAACACATTAGATATGCGCATATAGATTGTATATATTGGTTAGCGATTCAGACGAGGGCAGGGAGGGGAGGGTGGCTGCGACGTTCATCCGCGTTATCGTTATCGTATTGCATCACATGTTCAGCGCTCTAACACGTTCGCGACGCGGAGATCCCAGCTGGCGTGGTTTTGATGTCCTCCGCCCACCAAAAAGGTACGCATACGCCGTCCTCGATCTCATTGAGGATACCACTCACATTGCGGCTATACGCGGTATGCGGTGGACGCACCGAGTCCCCCGACGAGACTGGACGTCGAACCCACCAGGCGGTCCGTGACATCTAAAAGCCCCAACGGTGAACGGGGAAACGCGACAGTCACACGTCGACAAAACAGCGCTCACCGCTCAAAGAGAGGAGACCGGTAATCTGGTACAAGAATAGCAATAGGCGTTTCGCGGGAGTCATCATTTTTCTTGTCTCCTCTGAAAAAAAACTCAATTAATGTCCTGTATTGGAGTGCAAGCCACTCTATGTAGGACAATAAACTTGCCACAGGATAGGGGGCCCCTGCCCCCTCCGCTTCTCCGTTCCTGCGAATGCCCTGGTGTGAGTTGCCCCCACTGGTCCGCTATTCCTGCCGGCCATTTTAGACGCCCAGGACCCCAAGTTGCAGTGGCGTGGCGATAAGACGTATGGGTGATAAATAGCCTACTAATTTCGTGGCGTTGTGAGGTATTATGGCCAGTCGTACGGGTGGGAATAATAAATAGAAAGCGGGCGATAAGAAAGTAGAGCGTTGCGGAGGGGCCATCGTTCGTTAAACCAAATTCGTGGACCCGTGATCAATGATCCCGTGGACCCGACCAGAAATCGACCTGGACCTTGAATAATTCAGACGCTGGATGGGTATAATAAACACAGCTATCATGTTGTGAATTCAAGGGTGCGCTCTCGACGTCGTGAACATTGATCTGAATACGCGGGGAGGGTCTAGGGTGCTTGTGGTGGCACGGGTGAATTGTCGACGTACTGGACTTTGGACGGCTGTGGGGTGAGGGACGCAGATAGAAGGAGTAACGATGTGGCATGCCGATCATCGCGCCATTACCTACACCAGTGGCAGGGGGGTCACTGAGTAGTTGCAGCGCTGATCAAGCAGCGGGAGCAAAATTTAGATCAGTTTTAAAAATGCGGTGAGGTGTGCGAGTTGATGACACGAAGAATCAAATAAGACGTGTGTGCAGGAGGACACAGGAGTAAACAACTGCGCATCCTTCTTTCCATCGCCCTGATACTTGGTTGGGTATGTTTGCGAAATTGCGCTGGTCATCAAGGAGTTGTGAGTACCTGGGCGAGAGATTTGAGAGTGTGGTACTGACGAGGAGCCTAGCTTCTTCTAGTAGTCTCAAAAGAGATACAAAGATTGATATTTATGGCAGAGGTGACGTTTCCTCAATCGCCTTCCTGGTTGATGGGAAGCACGTCGTGAGTGGTGGCAAGGACTCGGGGAAGATTCGACGTTGGCGAATTGCAGATGGCGTGGAGGTGGGGACGCCAATGGAAGCGGGGGATGCTGTTTACAGCGTTGCGGCGTCCCGAGACGGAAAATGGATCGTCAGTGGGACGGAAGGTGGCTTTGTGCAGGTGTGGAACGCGGGGAACGGCGAAGAAGTGATCGAGTTCCAATCGTCGTGGGTTCACACTGCGGTGCGACAGCTCGATGTGTCTCCCGACTCGACGCAAATCGCAAGTGGATCTAGTGGGGGGACTGTCGTCGTCTGGTCGCTGTCTACTTGGAAGCGACTGTTCAGGCCTTGGAAACCCAGCGGCGGCACAGGCGTGCTCGCTGTCAAATTCTCACCGGACGGGCGCCTCATTGCCACCGCCTGGAGTAGCCCCCAGCGTATTAGGGTCAACGACAGTCAGGACGGCCACAACCTCGTCGAAGTCCCAATCAAACTCTCAGACTCTTCGGAACAGCCGCTCGCGTGGTCCAGCAACAGCAAGCAACTCTTTGCCTTATGTAACGACTGCAAGATCTACTGCCTCGACGCGACTACCGGGACAATTCTCTCTCAATGGCGCGTCTGCGCCAACAGTTACAATTCCAGGTGCATCACCCTAGCAAACAACGGCGCATTCATCGCAGCCTCCGTCGGCTCATCAGTCTCGTTCTGGGACACTACGACACGCAAGCGAATCGGATCTGTCATCGAGCATGGTACCGCCCAGGTCCACCACGTCAGTTGCATGGCCATCTCGGCAAACTACGACATTGCGATCGGCGGTGACAGCAGAATCACATTTCGTACTATCCGTGACATCCTTCCCTCGACCTACGTAAGTACATTTGCTTCGACACTAAATCAAACCGTTTCGTTGACGGTCGCAGTTTCCACAGGGAAACCAAGAAATAAGGGCTAGTGTCAAGTCAACAAGTGAGTCGCTTTCTGGGATGGATGATGTTTTGGTTCATTTACTCCTGTTTTCATAGGTCTATCCTCAGCAGACAGAAACATTCTCGATGACAATAAACAACCTGGCAATCAACCTGCTCACTATGAACGTGGAGCCAAAAAGCACGAGCACACAGATGAGGTATGCCTTCGTCGCAGTTTTGCATAACAATCCTTAATTGAAGCGATGTAGCCCTCTGTCACTGAAGGCCGCCCCGACCTTGGTGTCCCTCGTTAGTATCACTTTAGTGATGTTAAAGTGACACTGGGACTAATTTGCACGGAGCTAGGTAACAAACACGCACCACCCTCCCGGTCAGAGACCATCATTGACGATGCTATTCGTGGGGTCTTGAAAACATCTCCACTCGTCTTGATCGACGTTAAGAGTGGTCATCTCTGCGACAGATCGAAACGGGTCCGTATATACAAATCGGAACCAGAGTTCGAAAAGCTCCTTTCCTCCATAACCGAGCAGTCGGACAGCGATGGGGTTCAGCGAGCGGTGAAAAAGTATTTCGAATATGTGACGCTTTCGCATGTATGGGAAGGCGCGGAGCCTTTGTTCCTGGACGTCAACAACGCAGGTTCCGTCTGGGACCTAGATAAATCACTCCCATTGAACCAAAAGTTGCGCAACTTCTGCAAGGTGGTCCGCGCGGACGGATATCGATGGGCATGGTCCGATACTTGCTGCATCGACAAAACGATCAGCACAGTGTTGAATCAGTCCCTCAAGATGATGTACAAGTGGTACGAAGCATCCGCCGCCACCTTCGTTTTTCTCGTGGACATTACATCTTCGTCGGTCCTTGGCGCTCTCCTCGAGAGTATTTGGATGAGTCGGGCCTGGACCTCACAAGAACTCCTCGCACCCAAGGTGATCCGGTTCTACACCCGCGATTGGAAGCCATACCTCGGTGACACCCGCTCCAATCATAAAGAGTCTCCGGAGATCATGCAAGAACTTGCAGATGCCATTGGCGTCGTCCGCGAGACTATCATTGCATTCAACCCCGATGATCTCGGCGTCCGAGAGAAGCTGCGCCTGGCGTCAACTCGCGATGCGACCGTGGAAGAGGATGTCGCTTACTCGCTGATCGGGACTTTCAAGAGCGATATCCGGCCGGAGTACGGAGAAGGATATGCTGCGCTGGGACACTTGCTGGAGGAGATAGTCGCTCGTTCAGGAGAGGTGATACCGCTCGCCTGGACCGGCAAGAAGTCTTCGCAGTACAACAGCTGTCTTCCCGCCACCCTCTCTGTCTACAGTCGCCCCCCTCGTACTTTGTCTGACATCGACAGTGCTGCAATGGATACACACGTCGTGGCGCTAAGAAACTCACTATCTCGGACATACATTACACAGGTCTATGACCGGATCACCGCTCTACCACCAGCCCGATTCGCCAACCGTCGTCTTTACCTCCCATGCATCATCTTTCCAGTCCAACGCCTCGGTATACAAGATTTCGGGAATGGTTCAGAGACCAGTTATCATGCTCTGGTGTCAGGAATTGGTGACGTGGAGTTCCAGACGTCGGACAGGCTCTCGCCAAAGGAGCCACGCAGGCTCATTCTTGTTCATCCATGGATACGCGAGCTGCTTGATCCTCTTGATCGCTCCATGTGGGAGAGTACAATGCATGACGACGCTGACGACAATGATTACACTGGCACTCGAGCATTGCGGCTGATCGCCCGTCTACATCAGACATTCTATCCGTTGTTGCTCCAGCAGCAGCCCAACGGAGAGTACAAGCGTGTCGCCGTCGACCACGAGATCGTTGTCCAGGGACTCGACCTCCAGGTTGACCTTGCCAAGGACATCCGTATTGAAGTCGTGGAGATATTGTAACGTGGATATGGGGGTTCTATCGATGTGTTTGACCACTGTACATTGTCCTTCACTTTACTATGCTTTCTCGCTGGCGCAATCTTGTCGCCATTGCGTTCTTCTTTGTCCAATCAGGTCTATGTCTTGCACTGTGTTGCTATCTTGTATGCCACTCCATCTACGTGCCCTATTCCCTATCATGCTTGCTACATTGTACGATACTCGATCTACTGTACCGCATTATCTGGTATCCCATGACGATTGATGGTTGTGTGTCTGTTCCAAACCCGCCATCCGATGACTGCATCAAAAAGGTCACGAAGAGTGGTACATTGTGGAAAAGCGGCCCTTTGACCAGGATGCACCCGGGATGTACCCGGTGAATGTAATGACATACTCAAAGAGCGAGGTGACCTGGTTAACTCCGAAAAGAGCAAGCACTCACTTCATTTTTCGTCATTCGCCCGCGTTATCGTTATCGCATCGCATTGCACGCTATTATACGTGCACGTCGGTTTGGAGGAGAGGGTCGGTAGAGCTACGAAGGACTCGCACTTTACAAGTATTACTTTTCCCTCGATGATTTTCTCACTGGTTCGCCATAGCTTTGAGGGTGATTGGGCTGTTGTTGAGTCGGTCGCTCGCACGGAAGTAAGCCACCCTTGAGGGAAAGAGTTAGTTGATGACCGGACTGACTTTGTCGCGCCCAAGTGCAACCTGAGCGTCGACGTACTGGACTTTGGACAGCTATGGGGCGAAGGACGCGGATGGAAGGACACAAGTGTGCGCAACGATATGGCGTGCCGATGCGCCACTACCCAGGACGGTCATTGACTCGCTGCAACGTTGAATAAGCAGCGAGTGCAGAATTTATATCTGTTTTGGTAATGCGGTGAGGATAATCAGTGTGAGAGCTGATGACACAAAGAATCAGATAAGACGTATATGCAGGAAGACACAGGAGTAAACAACTGCGCATCATATTGGTTAGGGATTCAGACAAGGCGGGGAGGGGAGGGTGGCTGCGATGTTCATCCACGTTATCGCTCTCGTGTCGCACCACATTGTGGGCATACAGCATGTTCAGCGCTCTAGCACGTTCGCGACGTGGAGATCCCAGCTGGCGCGGTTTTGATGTCCTTCGCCCACCAAAAAGGTATGCATACGCCGTCCTCGATCTCATCTAGGATACCACTCTCATTGCGGCCATACGCGATATGCGGTGGACGCATGGAGTCCCCTGACGAGACTAAGTAGACGCCGAACCGGTACGCGGCCCCAGGCTTTTTTTTTGTTCCGCTCGGCACAAGGCACATGGCACGACGAAGCGCACTGTGCACACCAGGCGGTCCGTGACATCTAAAGTCCCCAAGGGTGAACAAGGAAACGCGACAGTCACACGTCGACAAAACAGCGCTCACCGCTCAAAGAGAGGAGACTGGTAACCTGGTACACGCATAGCAATTGGCATTTCGCAGGGTCATCGTTCGTTATACCAAGTTCTAAGAGCGACTTCCAAGTGCCGTCACTGGTGAGTCGTGACGACCCACGATCCCGTCGACCCGACGAGAAATCGACCTGGACCTCGGAGGATTCAGACTCTGGATGGGTATAGTAACCACAGCTATCATGTTTGTTGTGAATTCAAGGGTGTGCTCTCGACGTCGTGGACATTGATTTGAATACACGGAGAGGGTCTAGGATGTTTGTGGTGACATGGGCAGGTTGTCGACGTACCAGATTTGGACGGCTATGGGGTGAAGGACGCAGATGGAAGGACGCAGGTGTGCGTAACGATATGGCGTGCCGATGCGCCATTATGTACCTACACCAGTGCCAGGACGGCCATTGACTCGTTGCAACGTTGAATAAGCAGCGAGTGCAGAATTTAGATCTGTTTTTGGTAATGCGGTGAGGTGATAGCCAGTGTGCGAGCTGATGACACACAGAATCAAATAAGACGTGTATGCAGAAGGACACAGGAGTTGCACAGGAATAAACAGTTACGCATCCTTCTTTCCATCGCCCTGATACTTGGTTGGGTATACTTGCAAACATGGACTGGCCATCAAGGAATTGTGAGTACCTGGGCGAGAGATTTGAGAGTGCGATACTGACAAGGAGCGTAGCTTCTAGCTTCGAAAGAGACACAAAGGTCGATATTTATGGCGGAGGTGACGTTTCCTCGATCGCCTTCCTGGTTGATGGGAAGCATGTCGTAAGCGGTAACAAGGAGGGGAAGATTCGACGTTGGCGTGTTGCAGATGGCACGGAGGTGGGGACACCAATAGAAGCGGGGAATCCTGTTTACAGCGTTGCGGTGTCCCGAGACGGAAAATGGATCGTCAGTGGGACGGAAGGTGGCTTGGCGCAGGTATGGAACGCGAAGAACGGCAAAAAAGTGATCGAGTTCAAATCGCCGCAAGCTAGCACAAAAGTGCGAGAGGTCGATGTGTCTCCCGACTCGACGCGACTCGCAAGTGGATGTGATGATGGGACTGTCTCCGTCTGGTCGCTGTCGACTCGGAAGCAACTGTTCAAGCCTTGGAAGAGCGGCTCGGACGTGCTCGCTGTCAAATTCTCACCCGACGGACGCCTCATTGCCACTGCCGCGAAGAGAGACTTGAGTAGCCTCTGTGTTACAGTCAACGACAGTCAGGACGGTCATCGCCTCGTCGAAGTCACAATCACAATCACAATCTTTTCGGAACAGCCGCTCGCCTGGTCCAGCAACAGCAAGCAACTCCTTGTCCTATCTGGCGACTGCAAGGTCTACTGCCTCGACGCGACTACTGGGGCAACCCTCTCTCAATGGCGCGTCCACGAAAACGGTTGCATTGCCAGGTGCATCACCCTAGCAAACAACGGCGCATTCATCGCAGCCTCCGTCGGCTCATCAGTCTCGTTTTGGGACACTAGGACACATGAGCGAATCGGATCTGTCATCGAGCATGGTACCGCCCGGGTCCACCACGTCAGTTGCATGGCTATCTCGGCAAACTACGACATTGCGATGAGCGGTGACAACAGAATCACATTTCGCACTATCCGTGACATCCTTCCCTCGTCCTACGTAAGTACATTTGCTTCAATACGAAATCAAAGCGTTGCGTTGACGGTCGCAGTTTCCACAGGAAAACAAGGGAACAAGGGCTGGTGTCAAGTCAACAAGTGAGTCGCCCTCTGAGATGGATGATACTTTGGTTCATTCACTCCCGTTTTCATAGGGCCATCTTCAGCAGACAAAAAACAACTCGGTAATCAGCCCGCCCATGGTGATGGTGGAGCCAAAAGGCCCGAACACGCAGATAAGGTATGCCTTCGTCGCAGCTCTGCGTAAAGATCCTTAACTGAAGCGGTGTAGCCCTCTGTCACTAAAAAGTCCCCCGACTCTGGTGTCCGTCGTTAGTATCACTTAAATGGCGTTAAAATGACATTGGGACTGATTTTCACGGAGCTAGGCATGAAACACGCACCGCCCTCTCAGTCAGCGACCATCATTGACGATGCTATTCATGGGGTCTTGAGAACATCTCCACTCGTCTTGATCGACATTAAGAGTGGTCATCTCTGCGACGTATCGAAACGGGTCCGTATATACAAGTCGGAACCACAGTTCGAAAAACTCCTTTCCTCCACAGCCAAGCGGTCGGACAGTGATGGGGTTCAGCGAACGGTGAAAAAATATTTCGAATATGTGACGCTTTCGCATGTATGGGAAGGCGAGGAGCCTTTGTTCCAGGACGTCAACAGCGCAGGTTCCGTCTGGGGTCTAGATGAATCATTCCCATTGAACCAGAAATTGCGCAACTTCTGCAAGGCGGTTCGCGCGGACGGATATCGATGGGCTTGGTTCGATACTTGCTGCATCGACAAAACGGTCAACGCAGTGTTGAGCCAGTCCCTCAAGATGATGTACAAGTGGTACGAAGCATCTGCCGCCACCTTCGTCTTTCTCGTGGACGTTACATCCTCGTCGGTCCCTGGCGCTCTCCTCAAAAGTAATTGGATGAGGCGGGCCTGGACTTCACAGGAACTCCTCGCACCCAAGGTGATCCGGTTCTACACCCGCGATTGGAAGCCATACCTCGGTGATACACGCTGCAATCATAAGCAGTCCCCCAGGATCATGAAAGAGCTTGCAGATGGTATTGGAGTCGCCCGCGAGACTATCATTGCATTCAACCCTGATGAACTTGGCATCCGAGAGAAGCTACGCCTGGCATCAACCCGCAATGCGACCAAGGAAGAGGATGTCGCTTACTCGCTGATCGGGATTTTTGAGAGTGATATCCGGCCAGAGTACGGAGAAGGATACGCTGCACTGGGACACTTGCTGGAGGAGATAGTTGCTCGTTCAGGAGAGGTGATACCGCTAGCCTGGACCGGGAAGACTTCGCGGTCGCGGTACAACAGCTGTCTTCCCACCACCCTTGCTGTCTACAGTCGTCCCCCCGGTACTTTGTCTGCCGTCGATAGTGCTGCAATGGATACACACGTCGCGGCGCTAAGAAAGTCACTATCTCCGACATATGTCATGTGGGTCTACGACCAGATCACCGCTCTACCACTTGCCGCTTTCGCCAGCCGTCGTCTTCACCTCCTGTGCATCATCTTTGCAGTCCAACGGCTCAGTATACAAGATTTCGGGAATGGCTCAGAGACCAGTTATCATGCTCAGGTGTCAGGAATTGGTGATGTAGAATTCCAGGCGTCGGACAGGCTCTCGCCAAAGGAGCCACGTAGGCTCATTCTCGTTCATCCGTGGATACGCGAGCTGCTTGATCCTCTTGATCCCTCCGCGCGGGAGAGTACAACGCATGCCGATGGCGATGACAATGATTACACCCGAGCATTGCGGGCGATCGCTCGTCTATATCAGCCATTCTACCCGTTGTTGCTCCAGCAGCAGCCCAAGGGAGAGTACAGGCGTGTCGCCGTCGAACACAAGATAGTTGTCCAGGGACTCGATCCCTGGGTTGATCTTTCCAGGGACGCTCGTATTGAAGTCGTGGAGATATCGTGATGTAGAAGGGGTCCTATCGACGCGTCCGACCACCGTACATTGTCCTTCACTTTACCATGCTTTCTCGCTGTCACAACCTTGTCGTCATTGCATTCTTCTCCGCTCATCAGTTCTATGTTTCGCACTGTGTTGCTATCTTGTATACCACTCCATCTACGTGTCCTATTCCCTATCATGCTTGCTACATTGTACGATACTTGATCCACTGGACCGCGTTATCCGATATCCCATGACAATTGATGATTGTGTGCCCATCAACGCGCCGTGTGTGTCTGTTCCAAACTCGCCATCCAATGATTGCATCAAAAAGGTGGCGAAGGGTGGTACGTTATGGCAAAGCGGCCCTTCGACCAGGGTGCACCCGGGATGTACCCGGTGAATGTACTGGGATACGTGATTGAAATACATCCTCAAAAAGCGAGGTGAGAGTTCGGTGAAACGACCGTGGGACTGGTTTGTAGCCGACATCCTCTCCCGACAAATTTTGACTTGCCCGAATGACCATCGACCACCAGAAAAAGGTCGCCCTGCGGCTGCCGCACAAGTGGTTCCATGCCGACGTCACCATGGTCACAGAGACCATTCTTGCAGACTGAACGTCAAAGTCACCGGCTTTTGATGCTCCTTCACCGACCTCCTGTGTTGCCAACGTCATCATCGTCAAGTTGATAGAAGGCATCTCGCAGGCCGAACGAGTCAATCGTATGTCCTCAGAGGATTCGTTGCAACGGACAAGGTGGTTCACCCGTCACTTCTAACTTATGTCCAGATACCAAGATACGAAACCTGTTATATCGCCAGATGATTCGGAATGGCTTCCTTTCCTTTGACAGCAAAGAGGCCTACCACATTCTTGGAGTGCTTACACGTCAAAGAAATCCCCCATTGCGTACAAGCAGCCATTTCCATCGCTGTGCCCCGGCATGGTGGGCGTGTAAACGGGGTACGTCGGGTTTTCATCCCTCAGAATGACAGCCTATTGACGTGTTGAGGTATTTGAAGGGGCTGATGTGAGATGGCATGCCGCATATTGGACTGCACTGGTCATAACAATTGTCAATTGCATTTGGTGAAAAAAGCGTTCATGTTGTCTTGTTTCACATGCAGGTCCTTTCCCCTTGTTGGTTTCAATAGGTGGTACCAAACGAATACCGATCTTCATTCTCTTGCAAGTGTAGTAGGCTGTACGTCTCGTCCCAATGGCAGCACCAATCTGTTCCAGTCCCCATATGTCGCGCAAACGTACTGTCGACTTCTCGTTAGCTGGGGAAACACGGAGCAAACTCCGGATGTTGTTGTGCCCCGGACCCGTCAAGCTCATGTTGGCGGTCGGGTACGTCTTCTGCGATTACAGAAAAGAGTTTTCGTTGTCTGACGCCGCGTGCGCACATCAGGTCCAGAAGAGCCTTGTGGTTGCCATCTCCCGGTCGACACTGGCTGATACTGCTTGGCGTATTCTTTTCCTGTACGTTATTATCCATCGAATGTGGACCAGAAGAAGATACTTCAGGTACGGTGATCCTTTCTTCCCTACTTTCAATTCCTGATGGTGCGGTTCTTCACGGAAGCCAAGGATCAAGTGCCTCTGTCTTCTGAACAGACACCGCAATGGAATCGACTTTTTCCTCCGTCTTTCTTCATACGTGCCCTCACTACGGTGACTTCCCTCTCCCTACCACTCGACGCGTCCCTGTTTGCGCTCTTCTGCATGTTCGTCCCACCACTCCCGCGACTGCTCAATTCAGAGGCAATGATACAATTCAAGGGCGCGTTGGACAATGCAGGCACATGCAGCGTCCCCATCACCCTCATCGTCCTCGGCAGTTGGTTCTGGGACGGCGACTCAAAGCATAGCCGCCTGGCTCCGATGGGCAAGGGAACGCAAAGAACCAAGGCTAAGGTACAGCCAAGGGCGCCGAAATATGCCACTCACCGATATCGATACGCACGCACCACGGACGCACCGGAAGATCATGATCATGATCACCATCATTTCGATGTTGACGTCGGAGCCGGAGCAGGCCCGGGTTCGCGCTTGGCGACGCATGCAGAGCTGGAGTTCGAGCATGCGGAGAATATGAATGGACGGGGTTCGCGATTGCGATCACGCAGGGATGGTGTTGCGCTGATTAATGGGCGTGCGTCACCCATCTCGCCGCCGAGCGGGGGGAATCCATCTGGGGAGACGCTCATGGTGGTCGTCACCCTTCTCGCGCGGATGGTCCTCGTGAGTCGGCTGGGATGGGGTGGAGAGATGTCTGAAGAGTATGTCACTTCTTTCGCCTTTGTTTGTCGATCGAGCTGAGTGTCGTTTGTTCGCCCTCCGTGCAGCTCGGTGTTTATCGTATCGAGCATGTTAATGGCGAGTCCACCGGCGTTGACGCTCGCTCAGGTACGGCCCCTCTCTCATTATTCCTTCCTCGCCGTCATCACCCAACTCACCGCGTCCCCCCCAACAGATCTCCCAACGCGCCAAGCCGACCACCCACGCCAGAAGCACAGGTCCTGCCCCTGAGGGAGCCACAGCCCAAACCACACAGCCGCAGAATCACAACCAGAACCAGAGAGGGACCCAAACGCGTTCTCCCCGTTCGGGCGCCTCTTCTCGCGCACTGTCCCTTGGTCCTACCTCGTCCTGACACCGCCCGTCACCATCATGAGCGTCATGGTCGGGCTTTTGTCGATCGAGGGGTGAGCGAAGAGGGCAGTGTCGTCGCAGTGTGTTCTCATATCGTTACTGGCATAGAATCGAATCCTGGACTCTTTTTATATCATTTATTTAGCTGGCTAGGTGATGTGCTCTGGAGGCACGATTTGCTTTTCGACACACTGGATACGCGCATGTACATTGTATATATTGATTAGCGATTTAGAAGAGGGCGGGAGGGGAGGGTGGTTGCGACATTCATCCACATTATAGCTATTGTATCGCATCACGATGTTGTGGGCGTGCAGCATGTTCAGCGTTCTGGCACGTTCGCGACGTGGAGATCCCAGCTGGTGTGGTTTGATGTTCTTCGCCCACCAGAAATGTATGCGTACGCCGACCTCGATCTCATCGAGGATATCACTCTCATTGGGGCCATACGCGGTATGCGGTGGACACACTGAGTCCCCCGACGAGACTGGACGTCGAACCGGTACGTGGATCCAGGTTTTTTTTGTTCTGCTTGGCACATGGCACTTGGCACGACGAAGCGCACTGTGCACACCAGGCGGTCCGTTACATCTAAAAGCCCCAAAGGTGAACATGGAAACGTGCGACAGTCACACGTCGACAAAACAGCGCTCACCGCTCGAAGAGAGGAGACTGGTAACCTGGTACAAGTATACCAATTGACGTTCGCAGGGTCATCGCTCGTTATACCAAGTTCCAAGAGCGACTTTCTAGTAACGTCGCTGGTGAATCATGACGACCTATGATCCCGTCGACTCGACGAGAAATCGACCCAGACCTTGAATGATTCAGACGCTGCATGACGGCATGGTAACCACAGCTATCATGTTGCGAATATCAAGGGTGTGCTCTCGACGTTGTGGACATTGATCTGAATACGCGGGGAGGGTCTGGGATGCTTGTGATAACATGGGTGCTATTTGTCGACGTACTGGACTTTGGACGGCCATGGGGTGAGGGACGCAGATGGAAAGACGCAGGTGTGCGTAACGATATGGCGTGCCGATGCGCCATTACCTACACCGGTGCCAGGACGGTCATTGACCCGTTGCACCGTTTAACAAGCAGCGGGTGCAGAATTTGGATCTGCTTTGGTAATGCGGTGGGGTGATAATCAGCGTGCGAGCTGATGACACAAAGAATCAGGAGTTGCACAGGAGTTGCACAGGAGTTAACAACTCCGCATCCTTCTTTCCATCGCCCCGATACTTGGCTGGGTATGTTTGCAAGACTGGGTTGGACATCAAAGAATTGTGAGTACCTGGGCGAGAGATTCGAGAGTGTGATACTGACAAGGAGCCTAGCTTCTTCCGGTAGTCTCAAAAGAGACACAAAAATCGATATTTATGCCGGTGGCATTTCCTCAATCGCCTTTCTGGTTGATGGGAAGCACGTCGTGAGCGGTTGCAAGGTGGGGAAGATTCGACGTTGGCGAGTTGCAGATGGCGTGGAGGTGGGGGCGCCAATGGAAGCGGGGAGTGCTGTTAACTGCATTGCGGTGTCCCGAGACGGAAAATGGATCGTCAGTGGGACGGAAAGTGGCAAGGTGCAGGTGTGGAACGCGGAGAACGGCGAAAAAGCGACCGAGTTCAAACCGCTCAATTCGGTGCGAGAGGTTGATGTGTCTCCCGACTCGACGCAAATCGCAATTGGAGCTGATAGTGCGACTGTCTACGTCTGGTCGCTGTTGACTTGGAAGCGACTGTTCGGGCCTTGGAGACCCAACAACGGCTGGGGGTCGGACGTGCTCGCTGTCAAATTCTCACCCGACGGACGCCTCATTGCCACCGCCACGGAGAACACCTTCAGTATCCCCTGTGTTAGGGTCAACGACAGTCAGGACGGCCATCTCCTAGTCAAAGCCAAAATCGAAATCTCACACTTTTCGGAACAACCGCTCGCCTGGTCCAGCAACAGCAAACAACTCTTTGCTTTATCTAAGGACTGCAAGATCTACTGCCTCGACGCGACTACCGGGACAACTCTCTCTCAATGGCGCATCTGCGGCAACAGTTACAACGCCAGGTGCATCACCCTAGCAAACAACGGCGCATTCATCGCAGCCTCCGCCGGCTCATCAGTCTCGTTCTGGGACACTACGACACGCAAGCGAATCGGATCTGTCATCGAGCATGGTACCGCCCAGGTCTACCACGTCAATTGCATGGCCATCTCGACAAACTACGACATTGCGATCGGCGGTGGCAGCAGAATCACATTTCGCACTATCCGTGACATCCTTCCCTCGTCTTACGTAAGTACATTTGCTTCGACACTAAATCAAACCGTTTCGTTGACGGTCGCAGTTTCCACAGGAAAACAAAGGAACAAGGGCTGGTGTCAAGTCAACACGTGAGTCGCTTTCTGAGATGGATGATGCTTTGGTTCATTCACTCCTGTTTCCATAGGTCCATCTTCAGCAGACAGTATCATTATCCATGACAATAAACAACTCGGCAATAAGCCCGCTCGCTATGAACGCGGAGCCAAAGAGCATGAGCACACAGATGAGGTATGGCTTTGTCGTAGTTTTGCGCAACGATCCTTAATCGAGGCGATGTAGCTCTCTATCACTGAAAGGTCCCCCAACCCTGGTTAGTATCACTTTAGTGGCGTTAAAATGACATTAGGACTAATCTGCACAGAGCTAGGCAAGGAACACGCACCGCCCTCTCAGTCAGCGACCATCATTGACGATGCTATTCATGTGGTCTTGAAAACATCTCCACTCGTCTTGATCGACGTTAAGAGTGGTCATCTCTGCGACGGACCAAAACGGGTCCGTATATACAAATCGGAACCAGAGTTCAAAAAACTCCTTTCCTCCATAGCCGAGCGGTCGGACGGCGATGGGGTTCGGCGAGCGGTGAAAAAGTATTTCGAATATGTGACGCTTTCGCATGTATGGGAAGGCGAGGAGCCTTCGTTCCAGGACGTCAACAAGGCAGGCACCGTCTGGAAGCTGGATGAGTCACGTCCATTGAACCAGAAGTTGCGCAAGTTCTGCGAGGTGGTCCACGCGGACGGATATCGATGGGCATGGTCCGATACTTGCTGCATCGACAAAACGATCAGCACAGTGTTGATCCAGTCCCTCAAAATGATGTACAAGTGGTACGAAGCATCTGCAACCACCTTCATTCTTCTCGGACGCTCTAAATCTCCGTTGACGCTCGCGCAAAATATCTGGATGACCCGAGCCTGGACCGCGCAAGAGCTTCTCGCGGCGACGGTGATCCGATTCTACACTCGGGACTGGAAGGTATACCGTGACGACACTCGTGCGAACCACAAGGAATCCCCCGAGATCATGGAGGAGCTTGCAGACGCTATCGGAATCGCTCGCGAAACTATAATTTCATTCAAACCCGGAGATCTCGGCATCCAAGAGAAACTACGACTTGCTTCAACACGCAATGCAACGGTAGAGGAGGATGTCGCTTACTCGCTGATCGGGATTTTTGAGAGTGATATCCAGCCGGCGTACGGAGAAGGATACGCTGCGCTGAGACACTTGCTGGAGGAGATAGTCGCTCGCTCAGGAGAGGTGATACCGCTCGCCTGGACCGGCAAGGAGTCTTCGCAGTACAACAGCTGTCTTCCCGCTACCCTCGCTGTCTACAGTCGTCCCCCTGGTACTTTGTCTGCCATTGACAGTGCTGCAATGGATACACACGTCGCGGCGCTGAGGAACTCGAACTCACTATCTCGGACATACGTTATATGGGTCTACGGCCAGATCACCGCTCTACCGCCAGTCCGCTTCGGCAACCGTCGTCTTCACCTTCCGTGCATCATCTTTGAAGTCCAACGGCTCAGTATTCAAGATTTCGAGAATGGCTCAGAGACCAGTTATCGTGCTTGGGTGCCAGGAATTGGTAATGTAGAATTCCAGACGTCGGACAGGCTCTCTCCGAAGGAGCCACGCAGGCTCATTCTCGTTCATCCATGGATACGCGAGCTGCTTGATCCTCTTGATCGCTCCACGTGGGGGAGTACAACGCATACCAATGACAAGGACTATGATTACACTCGAGCATCGCGGGTGGTCGCCCGTCTATGTCAGCCATTCTATCCGTTGTTGCTCCAGCAGCAGCCCAACGGAGAGTACAAGCGTGTCGCCGTCGAGCACGAGATCGTTGTCCGGGCTGACATTGCCAGGGGCATTCGTGTTGAAGTCGTGGAGATATTGTGACGTGGATATGGGGGTCTTATCGGCATGTCCTGCCATCGTACATTGTTCTTCACTTCACCATACTTTCTCGTTGTCCCGGTCTTGTCGCCATTGCATTCTTCTCTGTCCAATCACGTCTATGTCTTGCACTGTGTTGCTATCTTGTATACCACTCCATCTATGTGCCCTATTCCCTATCATACTTACTACATTGTACGACACTCGATCTACTGGACCGCATTATCTGGTATCCCTCATGGCGATTGATGATTGTGTACCCATCAACGCGTCGTGTGCGTCTGTTCCAAACCCGCCATCCGATGACTGCATCAAAAAGGTCGCAAAGGGTGGTACATTATGGCACAGCGGCCCTTTGACCAGGGTGCACCCGGGATGTACCCAGTGAATGTAATGACATACTCAAAGAGCGAGGTGACCTGGTTAACTCCGAAAAGAGCAAGCGCTCACTTCATTTTTCGTCATTCGTCCGCGTTATCGTTATCGCACCGCATCGCATCGCACGCTATTATACGTGCACATCGGTTTGGATACACGGGGAGGGTCGGTAGAACCACGAGGGACTCGCACTTTACAAGGATTATTTTGCCCTTGACCACTTTGTCACCAGTTCGCCACAGCTTTGAGTCCAAGGGTCACCGATCATTACACCAAGTTCTAATAGCGGCTTCCTAGCGTCGTCGCTGGTGGATTGTGATGATCACAAGCTCATTGATACGACGAGAAATCAAACTGGGGATCGAATGATTCAGACAGTACTGTAACCACAGCTATCATGGTTCAAGGGTGCACTATCGATGTTGTGTATATTAATCTGAATACGCGTGAACGTCCGGGGTGCTTGTGAAGACGCTAGTGAATTATTGACGCAGTGGACTTATGGAGGGACGCAGGTGTGGATGTGTCATCGATCGTGTCCGAACCGCGGGGAGAGAGGGATAGCGTGGCACAGCGGTCAATGGTGGTGAATTACCCGTGCTATATGAACTAGGGGAGAGTGAGGTGAGGTTGGAGAAAAACGAAGAGGTATACATACTAACTTCAGGCGGATGACCCTTGGCTTAGCAGGAGTGAGTTGGTATCATTGGGAAATTAGATTGGACGAGGGTTACATTTCAACTAACGCTGGGGTGGCATTAACAGTGAGAAACATTTGGTTCTGCTACAAAGACAGGGACATATCCAATGTCCATATCGTCGAAATATCTCCTGCGGTTGTTATACAGATATATGTCATTAGCCATTGTCTCACAAGGTACGCAACGCCCAGCGAGACTCACCTGCTCAGTCCTCGTCCTCATCTGAATCTGGCTCCCACCTATCATACCCGTCGAAATACCATTTAGGGCGGAGAGACGCATGCAGACCGAGTGCTTCCTGCACCATTTGGATGACGTCTGCTTGATCCTCGTCGATGAGCATCTTCT
>JBBPMA010000511.1:0-21995 GCA_038090075.1 Xanthoconium purpureum | reverse complement strand
GTTGCATGACAACCGCACAATGCGATGCCGAGATAGAACTTGAGGTGGTCACTTACGTGTGGCCCACCTACAGGCAAATGACCTCCATTGCCGTGGAATTGCTCCATGCAAGTAAAGGAACGAAGATGAGATCGTGCATTGAGAGATAGCGCAGTGGCAGTCTTGAAAGATTGATGCGGTTGCGTGTTGGTTGTGTGGAAGTAGAGAAATGACAAGTCTGTATCATGACAACGTCTAGGGAGAAATTCGAAACAAAAAAGAGTAATAAATATTGAGACCCGTAGGTCTACCACTCCGGAAAAGCGTGTCATCCTTGTGCAGGGGCCATGCTAATCTTCTCTGTATCGTTCCAATTTTATCGTGTGCAACCCCGAAGGGTGCACTTATCAATGGGAATGGGGGGTGGCAGTGAACGTACTTTTGATTTATCCTAGGGAGACCTGGATTCTGGATTTCTATATATGGTTACCCTCCACCAGTGTTCCTTCCGTGTAGGGATGGTCCTAACGCTTGATGTACTCCAAGCTCACAAGCACAGAACGTTAACGGGAATTCGTTGTCTGATCAGAACACACAGATTGTGATCTCATGCGTAGACTCGAAAAAGGGGAAGTAGATCTCAGCGGGTATAATATACTGAGTGTTCACAACGAGATCAACCCAACTACAGCTACACCAACGCCCCCTCGCCTCTCCGATGACACACCGGACACCCCTGTCGCACCCTGGCACGTACAACCGATGCGCTGTACCATGGCACATGGCGCAAATCAGCTACCACACGCCACGAAACATCGGGTATACTCACAATGCGATCTTGGCGCTGACTTCGTGCGGAGGTCGAGTGCGATTGCTCGCATCGAGGTTGCTCTCCAGGTATCGTGGCAGATCGTCCACGCCGTCGATGCAGTTGGCGTGCACGACGTGTCTGCAGAGGAACAGTAGCAAAAGGTCCTGCGGTGAACGCAGCAGTGGTTCGGGGCACAGTAGACAGGAAGATTTAGCTGGAACCATCGTTAGCGGATTGGGAAATCAACGAATGGCAGTGCGACGACAACGAACCGCCAAGGAAGAAACCCGAGTTCTGACCCCTTTGTCGTATGCTTGCGAGGGCTGTCGAGTCGCCGTTCAGGATTGCCTGGCAGCCTTCTAGCAATGAGATCTGTAATTGGAAGTCGTGAAGGATCTTGATGAGAGCTTCCTTGAGACCCGGTATTTCGAGGCCATTCTTGATCCGACGGATCAGTCGTATTGGATCTATCTCAGCACCGACGTTTTCAAGTAGCCCACGAATGAACGCTACAAAAGCGTTTCTCAGAAAAACAGGGCGGTGATTGGAGATTTGACATACTCGGTCGCGTTTCTGCGTATTTCAGGAGATCCTCCCAAAGATCATCGTCGTTCTGTTCCTTGGCGAACTCGATAGCCTAGGGAAGGAACTGTCAAGAACTATCCCACTGATGCCTTAGGTGAAGTACTCGCCTGTTGAACGTCACCGATACGCTCGATAATGAGGGTCAATGCCTTCTTGTTGTTGCCCATCCGACCAAGAAGAAAAACCATCTCTGGAACCAGGTCACGACTTCGGCAGATGTTATATGCCTATGGGACGTCAGCGCTTCACGCTACAATGACGAAAAATGCTTACCCCTTCGAGATTGTAATAACTGCTCGCTCTCAGATACTCAATCAACCTCGACGTCGCATATTCTGCAAAAAGAGTCACTTGAAGATCCGCAAAGTCAGATGCCAGTTGTTGGTCTTTCTTGAACAAAGCGTCGAGATAGTGGAACAAGTACATTGGTCGAGGACGTAATTGTTGTACGACGCGTCCCACCTATCGATGAATCGCGTTAAAGTAGCTCAACAGCGGTAATGAAGCAGCATACTGGTATCGAGTGAGTATGATCCACAAGCAATGTGACGGCTTCGCTTTGGCTCAAAGCGGTTTCAAGGCCCTCTTCCTTACGCTTATCGTTCAGCTCTTGGTCAAATTGAACGAGAAGGAGCGCTTGGTCTTGGACGTCAGTGAACAAGTTGTGTTCTCTGATGAGGTCGAAGACATTTGGTCGCCGTAGCCGTAAAAAGAAAGGTAGAGCTTTGCCATATTGCCGGTTCGCAGTATACCTGGATGATCAGGGTCAGCGGGAAAGGGAAAACGATTGCGCAGACATTCTCACAAGTCAGCAAGACATTCCATCAGCAACACAGCGTCCGACCTCAATGGTTCTGAGGAGGACGATGACGGAGTTCTGTCTAATTCTGACTGAATTGCGACAATGACCGCGGGTATGTCATATATAGAGCTTGGCCACTCCCTGATCATTCGATGCAAGGCCTGTGTTTATAAAGATAAATCTCGTGAAATGCGAGGTTTACCTATGTGTGCTCACCAATTTGTCGTGGCTCAAAAAATGACCAAGTATCATTTCGTACACCAAGTGTCCAAGCTGTGGAGAAGCTGTCGGGACATAAGGAATGATTGCCTAAAAACGTACATAAACCCATTGTCTAGGTTCGCGATAAGCAGCTCACCTGCAACTGGTATTTTTGTGCAAACACGAATATCCATTCCTCCCATTTTCGAACATTCTGACCACAAACTTTTGGACATAACTGAGCCGCTTTATCGAAGTCACCTGTGTTAAAACGAGGTGAACAGGATATCATTAAAAAAAGGAAGGTCAGGAGTACCTTCGCCAATGAGGTAGTTGATATAACGAGCACCAATTTGGACAGGGTCTATTCTGGAATCCGGCGTTTCCGAAGCACGCTCATCTTCGCCGAGTTTCTCTACTTCATCCAGGGCCTCTTCGTATCGCTTATGTTCAACGAGCCAGGCAACGTGGTCCTTGCGATCTCTCGGTCGGACAAGAACAATATCCTTTGGACTGACAACGACATAGCACCGCTCGCCATCTGCACTGACTGGACTGACTTCAGCTAGGAGGTAATCGTTGCAACCCCATGCTTGGTAATTGGTTACGCTGAGGGCATCGGCGGTAAGCTCTTCGCCGGAACGCGAAATGATGCGTAATTCGGGCCGCTCTGCGGTCCTTCGTGCCTGACGAGCACGATCGTCCGTCATCTCGTCGCCATAGGTGTCTGAAGTCTCGTACGCAAGGATCAGGAATGAGGTCAATGGAATGGTGGGGATGGTGCCATCTTCTGGTGTCGAGTGTTGGGGGGACATCGGATGAGGGAGAATACCGGCGATCATGCAGTCCAACTGAAAGGCAGCCGTGACCTCGACAATCCAGGGTGGAAGCTTGGGGCCACCTGAAGGACGCGAACGTATTCGCGCAACCTTGATGTGATCAGCCCATGCAATAAGCAAGGTAGTGTCATCCTGCCAGTATAGAGTGCACTTGAAAAGGTCGGCTCGAGGACTATTGGGTGGTCGGTCGATATAGGTAATGCGAGATTGGGATTGTGTGTCGTATATCTTAACTCCCTGAGGTACGCAACAAACGTTAGAACGATGACCGATAAGACAACCAATGAACTCAACGAAATCGTTTGCCCATGCAATAAAATGTTCTCTCCAGCGCACATGCCATATAGGACCCTCTGCCGAGTGAAGAATCGTCTCCTTATGACCAAGCCAACCCTTCTCTCGTAGAACCAATGTGCCCGCCATACCACCGCATACAAACGCACGAGATGTCCGCTTGGCGAAGTGAGGTTCAAGTGCCATGGTGCGTATCGGTCGCTTCATGTCAAAGACATAGGATTCGGTAGTAGAGAGTGAGTGCACGACGACCTGCCCTGGTAACTGGCCAATCAGTACGCGAGCCTGAAGACAACGAGCTTCTCACCATCAATTGATGCCGTCGCGACGAAATCTGCGGTATCATCCATCTCTATGTCACTCACAGAAGCTTGATGGGGTTTGAAAGACTTAATACGCTCCCCAGCGAGATTGAACACGTGCACGATGCCACCATGCGTTCCGAGAGCCTAAGATCACAAGACCAGAATGAGCGCACCGGCTATATTTCAACATGGGACATACTAGGCACTTGTTGGAAACCGCAAGGGCAGAGGCCGAGTCCTTCTTGAGTAGATCATTGACCGCGCCGCCCATTCTCTCGTATTTGAGAGAGGGTTCTTCTTCTTCCTCGTCATCCTCCTCCTCTCCGTCCTCCTCATTCTCCTCGTCCTCGTCCTCGTCTTCCTCCCCGCCATTGTTATCATGGTCTTGGCCCACCTCCACATCTACTGACTCTCCTTCGGCTCCATCTTCCGATTCCCCTTCCTCAGAGTCAGCATCTTCACTTTCATCTTCTTCGCTTTCTTGCCTCGCGTTCCCATTTCCGTTGGTCCGACCGTCCTCGGCACCGTGGGCCGGTTCAGCACGTGAGTCGTCTAGTTTCTCGGTGACTGGCTGCAGAGAATGGACAGCGGAGGGCTCGTCGACATTGGTAACTAGTGCGGGCATTTGAGGAGATTAACGAGAACGCAGTTTAGCAAGGCATGGACATGTAGGGTTGTCGGAAGCTCAAGGAGCAACGAGGGGACAGCTTTGCCGTCAGCGGCTATTTGGCGTTGTTGATTCGTCAAGTAAAATGATCCTTCCTGAACCAAATCTATGAATTCTGAATCTCTAAATATCTTTCCGCGTTCCAAACTGTGCTTCCATCTATAATCTCACAACCGACCATCGCAACTGCCAGAAACCCCGGTCTACCCACTCCATCGTTGCATCTACTCTCACCTTTCCTTCAGCGAAGACTTCCCCGTCCCACATGGCGACCCAGGATCCAGGGGAGTGGCAAAACACGTCTGCTGCTCTGCCTGCATGCTCCATACGCAGGAGTCCTTTCCGCAAGTTAGAGCGATGGATGCCAAATATCACTGACCCTGGCAGGGGTGACAATAGACCCGCCAGCGCTTTTGCAAAGCGGAGTTGGTTTTCTTCTGAGAAGAAGTGAAAAATCTTCCCTGCGTAAATCGCCGCGCAATGACCAGCCAGCGGATTCAACGATATCAACGTGGGGAGGTCTGGCCTTTCTGTTTGTGGAGGTTCATCTAACGGTGAATAGACTTGTAGAATCTCTGGCTTGAACACGTCGCCAGCGACAAAGCTGATTGGATAAGAGGCAGGCGTCGTCTTAAAGAGCTCGTGTCCTAGATCGAAAAACGCTGGGAATATCCAGGTCGGTCGAAATCACCCCTGTATCACGACTGATGATCACCTTGATGCAAGTCAGCGGTCACGATGTTCCTGAGTGGGTATCCGTCTGCCACAGCCTTCCTTGCATCGACACCAACTGGTGCATTCCAGTGTCAACACCCTAACTTTAACGTACATGTTCGCAAGCAACTCACAGCAAGCACCAACATCCAGCAGGATCCCGTCGGGACGCTCTCGGCCGAGCTTGAGGACGCTGTCATACGCTGATAGAACTGCCATTCCATGCCTGGAGGTTGTACATTACTATGTGTATAGGTTGCACGAGCGTCGAAACTCACCCGAGGAATGCCAATTGCTGGATGCAAGGGTAAGGGAAAACCTGTAATGGATTTATTTTCTGTGTTCGGCGAGTATTAACTCAGTGACCTTGTACGCCTTTTCTTGCACTCCTAAGATGTGGTTCTTGAGCGCTTCATCGTCATCAATTCCGGTCTGCGATTTGAAGAAAGCTGTCTGTCCTGGAGATAATTTATAGCAGACGGAGAGTAGGGGAATGACAGGCATTGCAGCGGCTGTTACCCTGAGATCTCCGGCCCCGCGAGCATCCCCAGGAAACAATAGTGCGCTCATTGTGGTATGAGCAACCATCCTGGTCCCCGGCGGATTCCCCTTATTATATCGCTCAGGCGGTGCAATGATCTCGGTGTCCATGGCGTCCATAGCCAGCGGTACTATCCTGTGTTCGATCTCATCAAGGTGATGTGCCTAATAGTTCGTTTGCACTAGACTTTTGAGGTTATAGGCACGGAGTCGAGGAAGAAGGTGCGAGAGCCGCGGGAACAGAAGACGATTCGCCTCTCTCAACGTCTTGTTCCATATTTTTGGTGACCGAGTCCTCGCGCCACAAGATAGGCTTTAGCAATCGCAGGTCACCAGCCAGATAGTCATGTCAGTGACTAGGTTTGCAGGCACCCGAAGCCAAGCATTCGATGGGTTCGAACCAAGTTAGGAACCGTGCGGCGGCCAAGCGTCTTGGCGCAACCAAACCGGACAACGTAGGGCATGTCTTGGAGTTGGTCGGCTCGTTGAGAGTCAATCTCTTGGTTTACGCAGAGGCCCTAGAGGGAGATTACATAAAGAATTTAGCACAGAGCTAACTCTGGGAAAGGTTAATTATCATACTGGGTGACTTTCCGTAGGCAAAATTCAAGTAGAATAGAATAAACCGGAGCATGAATATGGTTTGAAATTGCTGATAATCCATGTACCTGAACAATCTGCTAGGTGTGAGAATAAAATATTCCACACGGTTCCCCTCTGGAAGAGGAATGCTTGCGGCGTCAGGCTGATTCCGTGCGGAATATGAGACAGAAGGTTGAGCTGTGCTGCCGTAGTTAGCAGGGTGCGAGAACGAAGCAGGCGTCGATAAGGTCCAGGTGTTTAGAGCAGGGTTACGGTGCAAAAAAATCATCAGAGTAGTTTACGAGCATTTCAATGTACATACCTCCATGAAGCGAGGCGGTGAGTCACTAGGCTGATGGTTGACATCGGTACGAGCGGGGGGACCTTGGGTTGTGCCACCAGACTGGAAAGAGACGCGAGGCAGAGGCTAGCATGATATGTGGGTCAGCGAGAGCCCCTCGTCAATTTAACCCTCTCCTGTCTATCCATTCCAGTGTTGCATCCACTCTCACCTTTCCCTTTGCAAAGAGGACGCCATCTCACAAAGCAACTCAAGACTTTGAGGAGCGGCAAAATGTCTCGACTGCTTTGCCCGCATGTTCCATATGCCAGGGTCATTTCTGTAAATTGGATCCATGGATGCCAAAAATGACTGATCCGGGCAATAGCAGGCCTCCTAAAGCTTGGGCAAGGCGCAGCTGTTTCCCTCTGAAAACAAGTGGAAAAAGTTTGCTGCGTAGATCACTGCGCAATAACCAGTCAGTGAATTCAATGGAGTCAACGTGGTCTCTCTGTCCGTGGAAGAACATCGAATGATGGTATAACTCGTAAAATCTCTGGCTTGAACATGTCACCAGCAACGAAATTGTTCGGGTAAGCGGCGGGCGTGGTCTTGAAAAGAGCGTGCCCCAGATCGAAAAACGCCGAAGAGTGTCCAGGTTAATTGAGATCATGTCGATATTGATGGATCCGATTCACCTTGATACAAATCAGATGTTTCTGAGTGGGTATCCGTCCGCCACAGCTTTGACTGATGTCACATTCCACAGCATCAACAGTTTAGGAAATATTTGTAATTACATAACTCACAGCAAGCTCCGACGTCCAGAAGGATACAATTTGTGCACTCTCGGCCGAGCTTGAGGACGTTGTCACACACCGGTAGAACTGCCATCCCATGCCTAGAGGTGCAGGATGTACTCAGTCACCATGTCTCTATCTCGCGCGAGTGTCGAAGCTCACTCCCAGAAGCTCATCAACCGTATGCAGGGGTATGGGAAAATCTACATTGGGTTCAATTCCTCAAAGTCCGTGTTCGGTGAGTATCAGCTCAGTGACCTTGTACACCTTTTCTTGCACTCCCAGGGTGTAACTCTTGTGCGTTTCCTCGTCGTCGATTCCGGTCTGCGCTTTGAAGAAAGCCGTTTTCTTGGGAGATAGTTTATAGTGAAGAGAGAGTGGGGGCATGTCAAGGGTTGCAGCAACCGTCACCTTGAGATCTCCGGCCCCACGACCGTCTCCAGGAAAAAATGGTTTTCTCATTGTGTACGAGCAGTGAATCAGTCTGGCTTCAGTGACGCTCGTGCATTACCTCTCTTATGTTGGTCGGGCTTTTAGACAGCAAACTGGTGGGATATTCCCGGTCTGGACTCTACGGCCGAGACCCAATTCCGTCCTGAGGAATATGCCTTTACATAAATAATAGGTGGACTGCAACAGACTACTATCCTATCTCGTTTAGTAGTCCTCTGTTGGTAGCGTTATACCGTTGCGAGGGCAACGAACGGTGTAAAAACGCCCCAGTCCCCCCCAGTCGCCTGATCGGTGTGTAGTCGGACTGTCGATACCTACGCCTCTGTGTGATTCTGTATGCATGTCCCAAAGGGACAATACACGAGAGAGAAAGGACATCCGACTACATTTAGTCTCCAGAATTGGTCCAGTAATAGTAATACATCAGTACTTTCACGTCCATCGACGGCGAATTTCGACAATCTATAGCTACTTCCCGGTTCGGACTACAACCTCACCACTGACCATTGCAAACAGTTGTATTTCAATCCATTCCTGTCCACTTGGTGGAGCTTCGCGCTCGCCCTCACCTGTCCCTTGGCGAAGGCCTCGCCATCCCAAATCACATTCCAAGATTCAGGACTGTGCTGAAACATGTCAATTGTCATGCCCGCGAATTCTCCATGGAGAACTCCTCTCTGCGTGTTCCCCACATGTTCACCGCAAATCATGGAACCCGGCTGAGGAGACAACAGGCCTGCTAGCGCTTTTGCCAAGTGAAGTTGGTTCTCCTCTGAAAACAGGTGAAAGAAGTTGGCTGCATAGATCACCGCGCAATGACCGGCGAGTGGATCGAGTGATATCAAAGTGGGCAAGTCTGGTTTCTGCGTCGAGGGAGGCTTGTCGAAAGGAGGGACAATTTGCAAAATGTTGGGATCGAAGACGTCCCCAGGGACAAAGTTCAATGGGTAGCTTTCTGGCGTCGTATTGAAGAGTGCATGGCCCATCTGAACGAATTCTTGAAAGTTGTCAATGTTGAGTGACTACGCTGCGAAAGCATAATGTCATTTACCTTGCTTCAAGTCACTGGTTACAACATTCTTGAGTGGGAAACCGTCTGCCACGGCTTTCCTCGCATCTACACCGACTAGGCGTACGATACCGTCAACATCATTATTCGGCGGAAGAAGATTTCGCAGAGTGCAAGTTACTTACAACAGCAACCAAGATCAAGCAAAATGCCATCCGGACGTTCCTGACCAAGCTTAATAATTTGTTCGTACTCGGGCAGCGTCGCAATCCCTAGCCTGAATGTAAATCAGCATTTTGAACGACCGGGTCTACGAGAAACGTGCTGGAGAAAGGTGAAACATCCGATACACGGATAGGGGAAGATCTGCGTCCAGGCACAATTCATCACCTGGGATGCGCTCGAAACATTGCGTCACTGACCTTGTACGCTTCTTCCCTTACTTCCAGGATGTGAGTCCTAAGCTTGTCGTCATCATCGATCCCGGTCTCTGCCTTGAAGAAGGTTGCTTGTTCTGGAGAGAGCTCAAACCTCGTGGCGGCCGTCGGTAGTGTCGTGACAGGCTTTACCACCGTTGTAACCTTTAGGTCTCCAGTTTCAGCGCATCCCGTGAGGGGTTGCGTATCCATTGTTGGGTGCAGAATAGGATTTGGAGCTGACGCCTTATGTCGGCCGGAACAGCGTCTGCTGGCGTGAAAAATGGTAAGTCTGCATCGAAACAACTATGCATTATATAATGACTGATGGGTGGCAGTCAAACATGACTCGGCCGCTTCGCCACATCAGCGGCGTTGCAGTTGGCGGGATAATCCAAAACTGCTGACTGCGTGTTGCTGATAAAATGCTGTTGCTTACCATAACAACTCCAAGTTGTGAGCCAGAGAAGGCTTGCGGATCATCGGGTGAATCCAAGTCGGTGTGTGATGAAATCAGACGAGGATAGATACGCGCTCAGTATCACCGTGATGGTCAGGCGTAATCACACATGAGCATGGCATATTGTTAGTCTGAGATCCGAAAACTCTGACCGCATTTCTGACGCTGTGCGCCGTATCCTTTGTTGTTCGTATGAAAGACGGATCACCCTTTGTTTAAGTCCATGCTAAACATTGATCCAGCCGTTGTGCAAGGAATATGCCTTTAATAGGTGGACTGCAACAAACTACTATCCTGTCTCGTTTAGCAGTCCTCTGATAGTAGCGTCATCCCGTTGCGAGGGCGACGAACGGTGTAAAAATGCCCCGGTCGCCCGATCGGTGTGCAGTCGGACTGTCGATACCCAGGCTTCTGTGTGATCCTGTATGCATGTCTCAAAGGGACAATACACGAGAGAAAAAGGACATTCGACTACATTTAGACTCCAGAATTGGTCCAGTAATACATCGGTACTTTCACGTCCATCGACGGCGAATCTCGACAATCTACTTCCCGGTTCGGACTACAATCTCACCACCGACCATTGCAAACAGTTGTATTTCAATCCATTCCTGTCCACTTGATGGAGTTTCGCGCTCGCGCTCACCTGTCCCTTGGCGAAGGCCTCGCCATCCCAAATCGCATTCCAAGATTCGGGACTGTGCTGAAACATGTCAATTATCGTGCCCGCGAATTCTCCATGGAAAACTTCTTTCTGCGTGTTTCCCACATGTTCACCGCAAATCATGGAGCCCGGCTGAGGAGACAACAGCCCCGCTAGCGCTTTTGCCAAGTGAAGTTGGTTCTCTTCTGAAAACAGGTGAAAGAAGTTGGCTGCATAGATCACCGCACAACGACCAGCGAGTGGATTGAGCGATATCAAAGCGGACAAGTCTGGTTTCTGCGTCGAGGGAGGCTTGTCGAAAGGAGGGACAATTTGCAAAATGTTGGGATCGAAGACGTCCCCAGGGATAAAGTTCAATGGGTAGCTTTCTGGTGTCGTATTGAAGAGTGCATGACCCATCTGAATGAATTCTTGAAAGTTGTCAGTGTTGGGTGACTACGCTGCGAAAGCATAATGTCATTTACCTTGCTTCAAATCACTGGTTACAACATTCTTGAGTGGGAAACCGTCTGCCACGGCTTTCCTCGCATCTACACCGACTAGGCGTACGATACCGTCAACATCATTATTCGGCGGAAGAAGATTTCGTAAAGTGCAAGTTACTTACAACAGCAACCAAGATCAAGCAAAATGCCATCCGGACGTTCCTGACCAAGCTTAATAATTTGTTCGTACTCGGGCAGCGTCGCAATCCCTAGCCTGAATGTAAATCAGCATTTTGAACGACCGGGTCTACGAGAAACTTGCTGGAGAAAGATGAAACATCCGATACACGGATAGGGGACGATCTGCGTCCAGGCACAATTCATCACCTGGGATGCGCTCGAAACATTGCGTCACTGACTTTGTACGCTTCTTCCTTCACTTCCAGGATGTGAGTCCTAAGCTTGTCGTCATCATCGATCCCGGTCTCTGCCTTGAAGAAGGCCGCTTGCTCCACAGTGAGCCTATACGCTGCGGCAAGTGGCGGTTCTGTGCTAGGCTTTACTCCCGCTGTAATCTTCATGTCTCCAGCTCCGGCGCGTCCTGTAAGGTCCTGCGTGTCCATATTGTTAAGTGCGGATTAGCAGGATCAAGAAGGCCAGCTTTATACCCTGCTTCCAACCGTCAGGAACGCCAATCATTCACGAGCCGATGTACGGACGAATTGCTGACACACCTTGCTTGTTTCACCTAAGTATACCACATTCTTCCTCTGAAATCACACACAGCCTTTCTTATTCGTGATACCTTTCCGCACCTCGTCACTTGTCTTGCCTTTTTCATTGATACCCTTGTTCCCTTTTTTGCAGTTAGCTAATATCTGAACTACTCCATAGCAACTTGCCTGTGCGATCTGTCTCGACATCAAAGAAAGCCTTCGTTTCGCCTCTCCTCATCGCAACCGACGACCTATGGACCATTTCGCCTTCGCGCATACCTCCGTCAAGGTAGAACACTGCTACACCAACAGTTAATCTGTTATTTCTCCTAGCGGCTACTGCAACGCAACCGATCAATGTTGTCACGATAGGGTTGCGGAGACGACATGCGCACTAGCTGATTCGCTGTTGCCGATGAAATCGGACAGGCTGAGATACACAATCGCTGTGGGGAATAAATCACGCATGAGTATAAGCTGTTGTTCGCACGGGACATGACTACTCTATAAAGAGGTCACTAGTCTGACCGCATGGCAGACGCTGTGCGCCGTGCTCTTCGTCGCTTCGCTCCCGTAAACGGAGCACCTAAGGATAAGTAAAGACGAGAATCACATACATACCTCTGCATGATGACTGCCGACTTGAAACACGGAAAGGGGACTGACTTTCAGGACGTGGACGAAACAGTACTGGTCGGTCCAGTCCGATAGCAAAGTTTGGTCCGAGATCAGGATCCCGTAAACACGGCCACTAATGTGTCACGACGGTCATGGTCTGTGTTAGGCCTCTGAGATATGGGCGAGGAAGCCGTCGTTTCTTCTGGTCTCTATTTTCATACGGAGTTGAAGGCAGGTCCGTAGGCACGATATCGTTGACCCAGGGCGTCATCGAAGCAACATCAAAGGAGGAAGCTCTTCCTCTTACGTATTTATTGGGGGAACCAAACAAGCGTACATAACGCGTCTCGACACCGCTCGGCAGGTCTTTTCGTTCCTTGTCTCAATTTAATCTCTGGTCGCCATGGTCGCTCGAGTTCAACGTCCCGCCCCAGCATTCAAGGCGACTGCCGTCGTCGAGGGTATGTTCAAAGACATATCCCTTGCGGATTACCTCGGGCAATGGTAATAGGTCTTTTAATCTTGAGGCGTTTAGTTGATTCAAAATTTTTCATGCAGGGTTATTCTCTTCTTCTACCCAATGTAGGCCTTTGAACCGTCTTAGACTAACCGTTGAAACGAACTGACCGGTGTCGCCACAGGGACTTTACGTTCGTCTGCCCCACCGAGATCCTCGCTTTCAACGATGCCCTTCCTCGGTTCAAAGAGTTGGGCGCTGTCGTCCTCGGTTGGTAGCGCTCCTAGTGCGGAAAAGATGATTTGCTTACGTCCACTAACAGGTGTCTCGACCGATTCGCAGTTCTCGCACTTTGCTTGGGCTCAGCAACCGAGGAAGATGGGTGGCCTCGGACCTGACTTGAAACTGCCTCTGGTCGCCGACAGGTGCATGCAGATCTCGCGCGACTACGATGTGCTCATCGAGGAAGAGGGTATCTCTCTCCGCGGTCTTTTCATCATCGATCCAAAGGGCATCATAAGGTATGCGACGGCGTCCTCATAGGTTCGGTGCACGTTTGCAGTGGCTTATTGTGTGCCTCTAGGCAAATCACGGTCAACGACTTGCCAGTCGGTCGTTCTGTCGACGAAACGATTCGTCTCTTGCAGGCGTTCCAGTTTACGGTTCGTTGGACAATTTCTTGTTGTGGAGTCGCTCATCATTCCGCGCTACAGGACAAGCATGGAGAGGTCTGCCCCATCGGCTGGACCGAGGGTAGCAAGACGATCAAGGCTGACCCCAAGGGATCTCTGGACTACTTCGCCTCGGCGAACGAAGACATCGAGATGCAGAACGGTGCCTCCAAGAAGCGGGCGCGGAAGGAGTGAACTATACCCTCAATCCCTGACCATTAGAACTTCGAATCATAGACTGCAATCTGCTCAAAATAAATAAATGCGCTATATTTCGACGTAGATATATCCACCTACTCACTAGTGAAAAAAGCTTGCAATACATTGCGAGTACGTTGGGCCGTGCATGCCAACAACGTTGCTCGCAGCGACCATCAAATTTGAGTTAACACCAATATCTTTATTCTACACCAATTGTACAAAAAACAAGACAGCAAGCTAAACAAAACACAGTACCAGATTATTTCTTTACCTGAAAAAAAAAGAAAAACTAAATGTCGCGACCAACTTACCAGTCAGCCTCACCTCCCAGTCTGATGCCTCCTAGCACTCCCCCAACTCTCGTCACTGCCCGCCTCACTCCCACCTTCCTGTCCAACGAGCACCTCGCTCCCCTCGCTCCCGTCCCCATGCTCAGAACCGTTCCTCCCAGTTTCGTGCGTCAGATGTTCAAAATCGAGGAACGGGTTGTTCGCTCTATCATCCACGGGTCCGGGCTCCGCCCGCCCGCCAGGTGTCACAGGTGACGTATTCCAATCGCTATCATCACTCGCGATCGACAAGAACTCGTCGCCTTCCGACTCGGATGCAGCGCGGCTCATGGTCATCGGGGAGAGGAAGGAGGCGTAGGAGAGCGCTGGGGACGTTGCTGAATGTGTCGAGGATTGCGATCGGGATGCTGGATTGGTAGGATGGGGATTTAACAACGCGGATGGTAGCTGAAGCAAGGGGAGAGAAGGTTGTGTCTGTCCGCGAGAAGAAGAATGGGGTCCCGTAGCGATAGCGTCGTGGAGCACCACCACCTCTGAAATGCCGCTGCGGGGCGATGAAGGTGTGGAGATGATGCTGACAGAAGATGCGGGTGGGGAAACGATTACGGGAGGTGTGGGTGGAGCTGGGTACCGTTCTGAAAGAGATGAAATGCCTGATCCATCCATTCCGGGACCTGAATTCGCCTGTGTAAAGGTAGATGTATGGGGATGGTCTTCCTCGTCGCTGCCGTCGTCGGAACCGCTTGCTACTACTTCGTTCGCAAGTCCGCTGGGTCTCCTGAGTACTCCGGAGTTTCCAAGCGCCCGGCTTGAACTCACAGAATGCACGCTAGAAGAAAGGGTTCCCTTTGGACCAGCAACAGACACAGAGCCAGACGAAGAACCCATCACCCTCGTAATGGGGGAAAACGGCCTCTCCCCGTACATCTCTGCGCTTGAACGGGGCGTGTCCGGAAGGAGAGGTCCAAACGGGGAATCGTCAGCCATAACTTGGTAGGTTGGGGTGAAGGGCAGTGGCTGAGGAACACCATCAGCTACGGGTGAATGGCGGTCAGACACAGGGATTGCAAGCGGGGATGCAAAATTGGTGTCGAGATGGTTCGCATCATCGATGGGTGGACGGGGTGTCAGGACAGTGGAACCTGGGGATGCCACCCTCGGAGACATCACTGGCATTTCATGGATCGGGGAGGGGGTTGAATGCAGAGCGATAAATGATGTGCCAGCATCTCCTTGCGTCGTCGACTGAGATACAGACCTGAGACGACGAGTCGGTGTCTGGGGGAGAGACACGGTACTGGGTGTGACTGGGGAAGAAAGGTTCGATATCACGTGTGTGGGTGCAAGTGGGGTGTGCGTGAGAGATGTAAATGACTAAAAATCGGACTGAGGACGCAAGGAAGCCAAGCAGACCGTATCAACGGCTCACCCCGTCTAGCGTAGTGCTTATACTATCGAAACCATCAAAGTTATCACTGGGTTGATTCGTTCTTCGTTTCCTCAGACCGTCCTTTGTCCTTTCTTGGCTTCTGAGTACCTCGTTCCGCCATTCATCTACTTCTCTGGAAGCGAGCGCCTCTAGCTCGAACCCATCCACAGCGAGATCGTTCGGTCCAAGTGCTCTCTCACTCTCGCCACGGTCTCTCTGAGGATGACTGCCATGAGGGGATGAATCGGAAGAAGAATTGCGACGACGAGATGTCCTGACAGGGACGGCGCTAGCACGTCGGCTGCGTGTAGCACGTCTCCGCTCGAGAAAGTCTTCAGCCCATGCTTCAAAGGTGGGGGCTATATGAGGTTCGTAAACATACTTGAGGGTAAAGTGACGGCGGCAAGGGAAAGCGAATAGATGGAGGGCGTGTGAGTGCACGTGTTCCTTCGTTGGAGGGTGTCGAACGTACCTCCTTGAATGCAAACACTGCTGCTACGCCCACGACGGCCGCAACAACGTACACAACCGCCGGTGGGCCCATGGTTCCTTGTTCAAACTAGAGTAGATCCGGTGGACAGGTTTCCCAGTGCGCAGCACGCAGCACAATCAATGAGAGGGCGAGGATATGGCTGATGGTGTTTCCTACCAGTAAGACAAGGAAAGGATAACAAAGTTGGCTGTACACAGAGATGGCTTAGAGTGATCTGTGGGTAGATCGCAGCGGTCAAGTCGAGAGAAACGAGATGGCAGGAGGTTCGAGGTTGGCACGACCTTCCGTAATTGACCATAACCCCTTTTGACGCATTTGGACAAACAACCCGGGAAAGCCCGCGCCGGGACCGCATCCCGTCCACCATCACCAACGCATCATGCAGCTAGCCACTCGGTGTCGATTCAGAGACGTGGCAACCAGAAACCCGTGTCCCAGGTGATACCTTTACATTCACGCCGGCAGAACTATGTCGATGCAAATGAGACGTGAATTGTGCCTCTTGTGCCTCATGGTGACTCATGAGGCACAATTCATATTATTCATAGTGGTTCTAGCCCTCTGGTGTAGCAGCTGGCAATCAATATCAAGTATTACTGCCATCAGCTGCAAGTACTGTGCATTGTGGGTTCTGTGAGAAATCCAGCACTCATGATTCTTTTATAGGAGGAATGTTATGCTTGGAACATCAGCAAACCAACCCTCTCCTAGACACAACTGGACAGTACTGCCTTGCCTAACAGATCACACAGATGTCTACAGTAAGGTTCCCAACTGTCTAGATCTAGACAAAAGCCCATAGTCTGGTTCTGTCCTTGTCTATACTGCACTAGACTAGGGACAATGTTCAACAGATTGACAGAATGGCAAGATAGACCCAGTGTCACAATCAGCACCAAACTAGACAGTCTGCCTGATTCTGTGATAGAATAGAATATGCCATAGTATACTAGATGTTCTTGAGATAGGGCAGATTTGTCAAGCAATAGCAAACAATAGCATTCAACAAATTTCGACAAAAGACAGGGTAGGACTCTACAAAACATAGCATTGATGACATCACTGTTACACACATTAGTCAAGGTCAACATTGAAGCCACACCTGCCGACAGCTGGTTCCTGATCATGATTACTCATGCTGTTACTAACAATCATGTAAAATTAGTGAGATGATGCGGAGTGAAAAGTTCTAGGTTACCTCCTGAGTTGAGCCCATCGTGTTCGTAAGGCTTTTGTTTTGGCCCGGTGAATAGTGTTGCCATCACACTTGCTCATTAGCCCGAGGATCTCAGTGTATACTGGCGAGTAAGTTGCAACCCTAAAATTGACTTCTCCTTTGCCCACAGCAACCTCATCAAGTATGACTTTAAGCTGTGAATTGATTAGCATCAAGAGATGGAAAATACAATGAAAACAAACGGCTGTGGTGGCAAGGGCCACTGTGACTCTTGGAACCTCACCAGTGAACACCTTGGGAAATGATTTGCCAACTGAAGTAGAGCCATTGTAAAAGAAGTCGATGACCAGGCTGGAAAGGGCGGGATGTGCAAGGTTGTTCATGTGTCCCTGGGCATAATGTCAGTTGGTTTGATCATGAATGGATCAACCATACCTCGGTATCAGTGCCATTCCTCAGAAATAAGCCACCATTGCTCAACAGATTCCTTGTGACCTCGATGTTGTGCTCGTGGCGGTTTTCAGGATCCCACTGGTATCATTGAGTGATGAATGTTCAGGCCTTTTTCCCCAAGGTGGAACACCAGCTACTGAGGTCCTCCCACAGCTGGCATAGGTGAGTGATCATGCTGTAGGATATGAGAAGAGAGGAGGTACGTATGAGTCTCATGATGTTAAATGAATGGTGGGGCCACCAACCTGAAAGTTCTGAGGGGTTGGATCAGAATTCTGAGCAACGTAAGGTAATCACTTACCGTCTGAGATAATGAGACCTTGAGCTCGGCGTTCAGCAATCGCCTTGTCGATGTACTCCACGGCTTGTGTGTTGAAAGCAGCACGATTGGGGAAAGGATTGATAGAAGCAGCATTGCAGTGGGAAAACTGCTTTGCATGCTCAATCACATCATGAGTAGGTGGGTCGTAATATTGAAGCTGCCAGGGTTCAGCGTGTTCAGTTGCCTTGCCAACTGGGAGGTCAATAGCACGCTCTTGGCTGTTGCCATCATTAGCAGCTTTGCCTGTATCGCCATTAGTGGATCCAGACTGTTGCTGCCTAGCAGCAAGCAGTTGTGAGTTGCTAGGTAGGCGCAGGGCATGGTTACGTCGGCAGTGTATGTTCATGACATTCTTGGGGAGTTGCCTGGGCAGGGGTGGTTGGCTTGGGACAGAGTCACTGTGTGGATAAGCTGCGAGTTGAGTTGGTTGAGATTGTGATGTCCCACCATTGACGTGCTCGGGCAGGGGTGGTTGGCTTGGGGCAGAGTCACTGGGCGGACGAGATGCGAGTCGAGTTGGTTAAGATTGCGATGTGGCACCATCAACGTTTGTCCCCTCAGCATTATCTACAATAACAATGGTAAGTCCTTGTCATCAAATGCAGTGTAACATACCTTGAGCATGATTACGCCAATGGCACATAGTTGCAGTGTCGTCACAGGCTCGGACAGGAGCCTGGGTTGGGGCCTCATCAGTGAATAGATCGGCAGCGGATTGACTCTCTTTGTATTGTGAACTTGTATTATTTGCTTCGTTAAGGTTGTCTACGATAATGACAATTAGTACAGTTTGTCTGCATAATGTACCAGGGAATGCTGATGCTCTTGGGTCTTCTTCATCATCTGTGGGGAAGGCAATTATGATTAGATGTGTACTTGGATAGAATGAGTAGAATGTACAATGTGCGCATGATGCCCTTGCATCTGAAGGAGAAAATTGGAAGTTGGTGGTGGGTGCTTGAGAGATGCCTTTGCTTGAGTGAAGGGCTTCCTCCATGATCCTATCGTCTTCGCTTGGAGAGACCTCATTGATCTTGAGAGGTGGGAATTGGTTAGCACACTGCGCCGGGATATTGTTCGATGAGAAACTCACCTGGGTATCTCCTGTATCATAAAAGTCAGGCGCAGCGGAGAGGCTGTGACCAGACCTACTTGGGCCAAAGGGTAAGCCGTAGAAGGATGCTGTTTGCTGCAATCTCACAGGGTTTTGAAAGGGAACATCATCTGGCCCAGATGCCCCTTCGTGAGCAGCTACACCGCCGATGTGTGATGTTGTGGAACGAGGGTTTTCATAGGTGGATGTGACAGAAGTGGCTGAGGGTCGGTGTGATACACGTTGAAACAAGGGATTGCACTGTGCATCCAGGTGCCGTTCACCTGTGGAAGAAGAAGAACAAACAAACGGCGCATGAGACATTGCTGCAGTTGAGGCCTGTCCCAAAGACCCACCCCCAAACAATGAAGTACTCTGCAAAGATGGTGGCCCAGAACCTTTTGAAGAAGGCTGTGACGCTACTCCAAAAAAGTGGGTGCAAGTGGGTGCGTGTGTATCAATCCCTATCTGAGATATGGTGTCCGGAAGTTTGAAGCCGAATTCCTGGCCAGGTGGTGCTTGTAAGAATTGTGGCTGTAATGATGATTGCGTGGGAGTAGGTTGTCTGTGGGTCTGGGATGGGACGGCCATTCCAGAGCCAGCTTGTCTTGTGTGAGAGTTCTGTTCATTGACGTTTTGAGAGGACGGCACCATGGGATTGACATCTTCTCCTTGTGTAGCAATGTCGATTTTCGAGGCGCGTTTCAGCTTCTCTGTCTGCACTCACTCGATCTCCTTCATATAAGCCAAGCGTCCTCTGCTACCTCTTCCAGACCACTCTGAACGTCATGTTGCAGAGACGATTTTGAGTTCTGTTGCGGTGATGGCGGTTCAGAAAAGGTAATAATGGGTGAGTAGAGCGAGCACGTACCTTGGGATACCTTGTCTGAAGCTGTTCGAGACCTCTTTGCCCTGTCTGTGTCGTTGTTGTCTTCACTTTCATAGATGATCCTGTGCTTGGCCGCCATCCTGTAAAAATGGAAAAGACAAAGGACAGATGGCAAGTTCTTCACCGTTTTGTTCTGCAAATTAGTGACTCACCCATGTTATTATACGTCAAACAGATTCTCTTTACATAACCTTAAACCACTGTTTGACAAATCAACTCATAGGAGAAGCAACCAATGTAGTAGTAGGAGTAATAGAGACATTTGAATATATAAAGCAAGCCTAGTACGTGGTACATTCAGGTCTACATATCACAATGTACAATTGACCTAGTGGGGTAAGCCACTAGTAGAAATGTTGGTTCAAGGTGTAGAGCTGGCACTGCCAGTGGGGCTCAATACATCAACATTTCCTGAACACAATGCATCAGTAGCCCCAACAGCCAGAGAATGTCGCTTCGGCAAACAAGAGCCTGACTCGTCCTCATTTTCGTGACAGCGTTTGGAGTTAGTTGAGGATGTGCCAGGCATGCAGATTGGAGGCAACTGTGGCAGTGGACCACTGGATAGGATTGAGGAAAACCTATTGGCACCCAGTATTGAGCTAGCACTCAACATGGTGCTGGTTTGCAGTATGGGAGCTTTCCATGTGCCTGATTCCTTCGGTACCCAGTGGCTCTCCGGGAGTTTTGTGAGTACCATTACAATCGTGTCGATGAATGAGTCATGAGTAAAACTATGATTGGCTTGAATGACCCCGTTCTGCAGCTTGATGGGAAGTATGAGTTCTTTGTGGATTTTCTTGAGAAGGGGGAACAGAGGTTGGAAATACAGTGCGATATACAGCATAAGTGCCATCCAGCTGAAATTGGATTGGATAGTGACAACTTTGAGGGTGCTGGGCTGTGTTACAGCAAAAAGTGGGTTGAAGCATTGAGAAAGCACTTTGGGGGGTTTGAGTTTGTTGGGTTCGTCGTACAAGAGGCAGACAGTGAGGAGGATGTAGAAGAAAGACTCTAGATTGTGGTGTTCCTGATGCACCACCAGAGTTCCAGGACTGATGTAACTGAGCTTGGTGGCCATCCACACCCACGTACCCTAACACAGAGATGAGATGGACTGAAAAAATGGACAAGAGATACATACCATGTGGTGAAGTGGACTTGTGTTGATAGCCACGCTGGAATCACTCGGAAGGGGCTTGTCGGCCATAGGAATGATGATATCGTGCATGTCTTTCAGGTTAGACTGAGAAAGTGGTGACGCATCACCTTTGACGTGAATAGCAGGAGGGGCGTCAGGGGTGGGATCATTGCAACAGGAATTGTCAATGGGCACAGCATAGCCCCAATTCCCGAGGAGACCATGACGTGGTAATTTTTGGATTTTGGCCCGAATAGCGGCTCTCTCAGGCCCTTGGAGTACTTGATTGAGGAAGGCTTCACTGAGTTTACTGTGTATTGCCAATACAAATAAAAGGTTGAACGGGCTGACATTGCGGTGAAGTACACATGCCTTCTTGACAGCGTTGCGATGAGCTATAAGGCATGAGTTATTAATGCCAGATCGCAACAATCTAACACACCAGAGAGACAGTCAATGACTCCAACGAGTAACTCTGCGAGTGAGGTAAAGTCAAAAATTGGGTATCCTTGTGGTTTCGAAATGAGACGCAACAGGACACATAGATAGTATGATGCAGAAGCCTTGGGGGCCTTGAGAAGTGTACAAAGGATATGGGTGGAATTGTTGAGGAGCTCCTGCATGATAGGATGCCGGGTTTGAACCTGCTGTTCGTGTACCAACCTTGGTATGCCCTCCACACTGGCTGCTTTCAATATCTTCAAGATTTGGCCTTCCGTGTACCATCGTAACAGGTCAACCCACGAATCCTTCACAACGACCTCTTTGTCTTCTTGGTTGATTGTGACTGTCCTGCTCCAGATGGTTGTCCCATGGCTGTGTAGCGATCCAGAAAAGAAAAGTAACATATTGATGGAGATTTTGTATTGCTTGCTGTGCTTGGTGATCTGGATCATTCTCTGGCCATTCTGCGTGGGGGAAATGGTGGGGTTGAAACCGAGTGTAGTGCCATCTGTGAATGTAACCCCAAGAAGGATGTGGAGGAACTCCTCAGAGAACTGGTGAATGTCAAGGGGATGGGTGGAGATTGAGCCCCCATGATCGAACAGGGTAAGGATGATTTCATTTCCCAAGAGCTGGATACCAGGCATTGCGTAGCATCTGTCCTGAGCCTCGAGTAGAAAAGCTACCTTGCCGGCTAGTTCGATGTACAAGTCTTTCTTGTGGTCATCGCTATATTTCTTCTTCACCTCTCCTATGGTGTAAATGTCAGTCCTCC
>JBBPMA010000510.1:8033-22001 GCA_038090075.1 Xanthoconium purpureum | reverse complement strand
GCCGTGTGTGCATAGGACGCGATGTGGCATCCACCTCTGGCGTCTGCCAGAGGCATGGGCAAGCCCTTACGAAAGGCATGCCTCGGATGTCATATTCGTGGCATTCCTGGCGTCGTATATTGGAGCTAGGAGCGCAACCCATAGCATTGACAGCTGCGTCGGAAGGGCCGACCCTGGCACGCCGTCGCAGCATCGTCCCCAGGCACTGGTGGTGCCCAGGAACGACTCGCACAGCACCACTGGTCCAGCTTGGAGTCTGTAGCCCATCGCAAAGCTGTAACCTCTGGGGACCAGGGACTGGCCGGGGCACTTTGCATAGCCAGAGTAGAACGGTAAGTTGGCACCCCGAGGTCGTTCACGGTTACGGAGGGCAGTAGGCAGCCCTCGTTTCCCGGAATGCTGCTCTGATAGTAACAGTGACGTAGTGAGTTAATATTAGGTTTTGCAATACAAGTTGACAACGACGCACCTTCATCTTGGTCGCATTCGTTCATCGAATATGTGTTAGTCCAATAAGCCCTTGTTACCAGCCAGAGTGTATGAAAGCAGCACGGATGTGCAACGCTATGCATGTCCAGTTGTTGCAGGCTGGTCCAGCACTTTAAGAGGTGAAACTGGAACAGTGTGCATTTTTTTACGTGCTTGCTTGGTCATAGGGCGGTTGATAGCCGCTGGTGCCAGTTCCAGGGACTTGGGCAAAGGAAACAAAGCATATTTGTTGCTATAGACTGTATTGCAACAAAGCGGCTTTATCCTTTATGTCGCTTTAATAGTCTAAGATATATGGAAACATTTCTACACCATCCTTCCACCGGTTTCGGTCAGCTTGAAGCCGCTGAAGGAGCCCCTCCGAACCAGGCCTCAACTTCTTGTTAACATCCTTGTTGGACTTCATCCCGTTCTGGACATAAGAAAAAAGCGACCCAGCCGCGTACTGTGTGAAAGAATACCTCGTTTCGCCCTCCCCCACAGCCGTGTTTGAATGCGTGAGGAGTGCAGAAGGAAGCAGAACCGTAGATCCCGGTGGGAAGGTGACGACCAGCCGCAACTCCTTGAATACTATGTGGCCGCCTTTGGAGGGGTCATAGGCTCCAAGCGCAGTTACAGCACAGATACCGAATGAGAGGTTCGCAGAGTCACGGTGGGGTCGACAAATGGTGACCGGGCCTAGGTTGAATGCTGCTGCTGGCATGATCGACTTTTCAAAGGGCCGTTCAAGCATGGGGAAGTAGTTGTACAGCTTCCAGAGGTTGTCGAAGTAGTATTTGCGGATCTTCGGGAAATATGTTTCAAACACCTCTGCAGTGCAATCGTCAGAGCAGTCTTTATACCCCCATGAAGAAACCGTTGCTTACGGTCCTGAAACCCAGCCAAACGTTTCACTGCGGAGCTGTTTCTTAACTCCCTCTCTGCACCTGCGTACATATCCGAGACGCGAGTTTGCATTGGGACCTATGTCCGCACGGCTGTCACCAGCAGCCGGTTTGACAAAGAGACGATTAATCACTTACCGTCTGTCCTCCACCGTACGATATACCCGTCAACACGGCATGGAATTGCCCTCTTGCAGAACGCTTCCTGTCAGGTAACCGGTCGACAGCGACGAGCCGTTCACTTTGCCGTCGAAATTCGGCAGTAGCGTCGCGAATGACGCCGTCGAACGTATCGCTCGCACGTCCTGCTAGAACGACGATCACTCGGTGAGACGTATCTAGAATCGCATGAGGAGTGCTTTGGAACGGTGGATCGGCGTCGGCGGTTAACCAGCAACGACGGGGTTGAACTTACACGCCGTCCCAGTCCACCAGGGTGTACCCGCTTCGAAGAAGTTCGTCCAAGCTTTGTTCGTCCTCGCGCTTCGTGGGAGTTCTATTGCCCAGCCATCCGCCCTCTGCCATCTTCATTTCCGCCGGATCGACGGACGTCAAGGTGACATGTGCGTCGTCAGCCATGCGTCGTGCTTTCTTCCTCGCCACCTCTTTGACTGGGTGGCTGCCCAACCCGCTTGCTTCTGCCTCTAACCTCCTCCTCTTTCCCCTTCTATGCGACCTCTTTTCTTTGTCACGTTTCGAAACACGCGGGTCCGCCTTGCTCTGGGAGGACGGTACGCCGACCTCCTGGTCGAGGGCGCCACCGGGTGGAACTCGAAACTCTTCTTCATCGTCCTCAACGGCTGAGGTCGCGTCGGCTGTCGCGGTTGCGCTTTCGAATTCAAAGTTGGCCGCGAGGTCGTATGAACTTTGAACGACGACCCGTCGCGTAGCTCCATAGTTACCCGCCATACCCAACTTCGTCACTGAGGCGACAAGGGTTTGGTTGTGGGTCTAGGTCGTGGTTTGAATGGTGTTGGAAAGGCACAGCGAAGAAAAAGTAGTTTTTTAACCCTTGTGGGCCGTCACGGATCCGTGACGGCGATGCGGAGCCGATCCTTTCATTTCGTGCCTTAAATAGGCAAGCGCCACGGAATTACGGTACCATTTCCAAACGTTTGGTGACGGCATAGCAAAGTCAACTCGCCTGAAGCGAGTTTTTTCGAGGCCCATCGGATTGCAAAACAAGGGACCAGATCTCGGAGCGCGGTCGCCCGACCTTTTTGAATGGTCCCAGAACTCTGGAATGATCCTGTGTTAGGGTCGACGGCGATTGTATCGTTGCTACGTACTGAACCTGTTGGGTACGTACCGGATGCTGTCACCGTGGTTTCGACTATGCGCCGTTGGGCCCACAGAGAAATTTAGAGCGAGGATATTAAAGGCTGGGGGGCATTTCAGCATTTCGTCTTTCATTTCCCGTATCGCTCTCCTCTGCATCGCACGAATTTTTGTTAGCTACTCGCCAACCGAAATGTCCTTTGTCTGCGACAGTTGCCCGGAGTCATTCAAGTCCTCGGACACCTTGCGTCGTCACCGTTCTCGTCGTCATTCCGAGTTTCCCCCGTTCGTCATGAATGGTAAGACGTTCAAGGTCCGCATGGTCGACAACAAGTTCGCGTGCCCCCTCGAAAACTGCGAGAAAGCCTATAGTAACAGGGAATCGTTGTCGAAGCACTTGAAGCGAGTGCACGGCGTCCCTTCGCGTTGTACCACGTCTACTCCACCAGCACCTTCTGCTGATGCGGCCGATGGCGATACTAACATGACATTCGAAGAAGGTGGTGAGTGTCCGTTTATATTCTGAAGAATAAGGATCAACTGAATCGTTTCCCCAAGTTGACGTCCCAGAGAAGTCCATGCAACTTCGGACGTTGGATGCAGCAATCGTCACCAACATGCAAGGCGGCCCGTCTGGTAATGACGGTGAGCTCTTACGAAGTCTACTATACCGGAGGCACGCTGAACGTCCGTACGTACAGCCGTCCGTCGGCAAGCTAACCCTTCTGTCCTCTCCGGGGAAAAGGTGCTTGGAAGCGAAGCACCCCAACCTGCCGTTAGGACTGCTTCAGGTAAATTTCCATCACGCTCTTCGTTCGCTGTTCGCTCACGACGGGGTAGATCCGGCTGCCGATGTTCTAGCGTCCACTTCGAATGCATCGAATGTTGCTCTAGACCCTAGAAAGAGTTACCTGGAGGACTCGGATGTTCTAGGTCGCAATGGCCTCTGGGTACATACGGGACTTCGAGCATTCGTTTGTCGCCTCTGTGAAACGGTGCTCGGTTTCCAGATGGTCGTTGGCCATTTGAGGAACCAACACGGCCACAAAATCACCTCAGACGATCTCGCGGCGGTGTCCGCGCTCGCAGCACAGCACGGGCTGCATAAAAGGGCTGAAGATGTGCCGGTACCATGTCCTGGCGGACCGCCGGTGGAAGGAATCGAAAAGCCCGTTCCCGGGTATTCCTGTCATGCGGAAGCTCGCTGCAACTACAGCGTTCGCGACAAACAGACCATGCTGCGGCATGGGAAGGAGAAGCACGGGCTCAGTTTACAGCAAGCTCACCTCTCCTTCCGACACTCCACGGTCCAGGTACTCTTTCGCGTGGTGGCCCAGATATACTTTGAAGTCGACGACGCTCTCGAAAACTGCTGCAACGTCGACCTCCGGCAGCGCCTCCGTCAAGAATTTCTACCAAAGGCTGCGCTGGATGACGTCCTTACGCAAGACGGCGACCGCGACCGGCCACCGCTATTGAAAATCACACAGTGGGACCAGTTCTCGACAGATATCAGGGGGAATGCAGAGGAGAGGAGAGCGGTACATCTCTTGAAGAGAAATCGCACAGACGACCAAGCCGGTGGCTTGTTCACAGCGTTGCAGTTGGTCATCGAGCACCATGCACAGTTGGCAAAGCATACGCTAGAGAACCATGCGCAATCGTTCACGCTCGCCAAGGTGCTTCTACATGGGCCCGAGATCAACTCTGAACAGTAAGTATTACGGCTGCTACAACGGGGGTTTCTTTAACAACCTATCGATAGCAACAAGTATTTCTGCATGTTGCCCAGCGGGAACAAAAACTACCACACCCTCTTCATGCAAATGATGCGAGCCTTCATTCGCACCCATCTTGGTCACCAAGGAAGCTTCCAGTTCCGGTTCTCGGAGAGACAGGCGGCAGCTCTGGGATGCTTGGTTACCGCCCTCGAACCCCTTTCATCACCAGACGGCGTCAGCCTGCATTTGGCGGATGCGCTCGTTACATACCAGAAGTTCTGCTGGTCGCTCGTCGAAAGGTCGAACGAGGAGTTGGAGAGTCGTTGGGATAACCCGATAGAGAGGTTTATTTGGCTCGCGGCGCTAAAAGAGGACGGGAGCTTCATTCAAGCCTCGGACCTCACTCCGATCTTGGCGAAACTGAAATACTTCTGTCGCCTAACGACACTCTACCAAGCCCTCATTATACCCTCCACCCCAAGCTCCCAGGAAAGCATGATTAGGTGGGCCGCCTTTCGCTGTCTTTATTTTCGTTCGTCGTTGACAGCCTCCGTCGTTCGTGCAGCCGGGTAGGAAGGCAACATGAAGCGGCGCTGAAGCTGGGGGTCTCCTCGACGTTCAATAGCATCTGGGAAATGCAACAGGCCGCATCTGCACTGGCATATGCCCAGGTGAAGGAACCCAGAGTCTTCGTCGACCCCGACCACAAGTGGATTTCCATCGGAACAGAGACGCTTTCCCTCGATCGACTTAGAGCAGGCATGCAGAGCCTCATTCGAGAGGTGAAGGAGCGCTACTGTATCCTCAATGGTGACCCTCATTGGCCAACGCTGGACGATGTCATGATCAAGGACGACCTCGGAAATGCCACAAGGGGCTATTGTTTCCTAGAGGAATCGCCGTTCGTGGAAAGCCGACATTCCTTCTTTCTGTCTGCAGTGGAGCGCCACAAACTAGCGACCTGCCGGAGCGACGGAAAGTGGTCCTGGAATATGCTCGCCGTCAGGAAATTTCTTCGCAGTGCCGACCTCATGTGGGCCCACCTCATACATGCCCTGTACATCGGGCTCCAGTTGTCCACCAGGGTGACCCAGTTCTTGCAGCACCAGATTCGAAATGCCGACAGGGCCCGAAACATCTTTTTCCAAGGCAAGGAGTGCATGTTTGTTGGCAGGTATAGTAAAACAACGAACGCGAAGAGCAAGGACGGCTGTGTACCGGCGTTTCTGGCTACGCCGCTCAGAGATCTGCTGTTCATTCTTCTGAGCAGCGGTCTCAGAGAAGCTCAGGCGCTTCTCGCAGGGTTGGAATATGGTGATGAAGCGCGTTGGCTCTACCGCACGTAAGCGTTCAAGCCACTCACATCTGTCTACCGGCGGCTAAACTGTGCGGAACCTTAGCTACCTTTGCGTGTCGGAAGGAAAACGCATCACGCCCGATGAGTTTTACAAGTCTCTGCCGAGATGGAACCGGGAGTTTTTCGGTTGCGGCTGGGGGGCAAGCGACGTGCGGCAAGGCATGATCACTCTCGGTCGAGAGTTCATCTCTCCGAATGAGACGTTCCCTTGTGTGGACGACGTGCTAGCTGAAGCTGCCGATCACTCAACCGAAACAGACGTGGCGCATTATGCCGTCGTGCACGGCAATTTGCCCCGCATCTCCAACAACGAGCTTGCTCAGCAGCGTTGGCTATCCGAAGAATGGTCCAGTTTGCTAGGAATGGGTCCCAGCGAACCTCCCGAACCTGTGCGCGTCACTCGGACAAAGTTAAGGGCAGCAAAGCCTCTCGACCCAAAGGAGCTCGCTGTCAAAATTTCTGCTATTCTCGTCGATGCGGTGGTGAAGAAGCTGGAATGGACCGGTCTGACAGGTGACGCCGTCAAAAATCTCACAAATGCGGCCAACGTGCTGCAGCCGAGCGTCCTCGCCGGCCGCCAGACTCTGCAAACGAACGCGGAGGTGATTCCAGCATCCCCGGTCGCACTTCCAAGGACGCCGGTTCACTTGGCGGAACTCGACCTCCCGCCATCCTCTGACGCCTTGCGACGGCGGAGGTCCTCCTCCTCCCTTGAGGACCCTTTTGACTCCAGTACCTGGGCATCAAAGAATGTCGTCGAAGAGGCTCTGACCGCCCCTCGTCCATCACACCCGTCTCCTTCTTTGTCTTTTTCTTTGTCTTCGCCGTCGCCTTCACCACCACCGGGCTTGCCCGCTCGCCACCCATTTGAAACGTTGCCCGATATCTCCAGTAGTGACTCACTGCATATGCTAGGACGATGGAAGAGAACTGCTGTCGCGCAAATGTTTTGCGAAGGGCTTACATCGCGTCCTTCGAAGAGACTACGGAGGGTGACGAGTCCAAGTGACAACGACTTGAAACCTTTATCCTTCGAGGAGGAGGAGCCCCCTAGCTGGGGATGCAAGGGCAAGGGCAAGGCAATATTCGCGGAAAAGGACGAGGGGGGGAGCGAGGGAAGCAGTGACGAGGACACCAACATGAACGGCTTCGTCGTTCATGATACGCCACCGCCACGTCAAAACGACCTTGTTGTTGCCAACATAAGTCAGTTCCGCCTTCTAGACGAGGATTCCGTTCAAGAAAACATTCGCCATGCGATCCAAGAGTTGGTGGGCAGCACGAACGCCAGAGAGAAGAGCCGCGCCCAAATGGAGGGAATCCTTATGGTTATGCGTCACTGCCAGGATGCCATGATCACGATGCCCACAGGAGGGGGCAAAAGCATGTTGTGGTTGGTGCCAGCCATGCTGCAGCCAGAGAGGAAGTTCATCGTCATCTGTCCCTTTACTGCGCTGCTCGACGAACAATGCTCGAAAGCTCAAAAGGCCGGCATTCGGGCCCTAAACTATTCCCTCTCCAAAGCCATCCTTCCGGAGGTTCAGATTCTCTTTTTGCAGGTGGAGCACATCGGGACAAAGGGTCTCAACACGTGAGCTTGCGCTTTCTTTGTATGGCATATCCACGAGGCTGACTGCTTAATACTTTTATGTGTAGCGCGCTCATGAGCCCCCAAGCCCCACAGTTCTCAGCGATATTTGTGGACGAGCACCATGACCAAATTTGCTGTCCAGAAGCTCGTACAAAGGCCTGGGCGGATTTCTCGAAATGGGCGTCCAGAATGCAGATGCCCATCATACTTCTTTCAGGATCAGTTCCTCCCCCTTTAGAGAAAAAACTCAGGGAACGCTTCTTTTTGACGGAGGGGACCACAGCCATCATTCAGGCCCCAACAGATCGTCCTGAGATCGGGCTGCATACCGTAAACCTCGATCCGCAGTCACCCATGGAGGCTCTAGGTCACTTGGTCGACCTCCTACGTTCCAGGCTGGCAGACAATGAAAGAATCCTGGTTTTCTTTTTCTCTTGTGCTACGGCGGAGTCCTTTGCGAAGAAGAACGGCTATGCGTTCTTCCACAGCGGCGGTGCGAAAGAGGACTCTAGGACGGCAAAGACTCGCAATTTGTGTTTGTGGGATGACGGGACCACGAACGTCATGGCGTGCACCTCGGCGTTCGGGGTGGGCGTCGACAGGCCCAACGTTCGCTTCGTCGTCATATTTAAACCAGCCTACAGCCTCATCACGACGATGCAGATGGTCGGACGAGCTGGAAGAGACGGAGGGGAGTCTCACGTTTTTTTCGCCCTGACCGAAAGGGAGGAATGCTCTAGGGAAGCGAATGACCCTAATATGCAATGGGAGTTGAACCAGCTGGTCCACAAGAAGGAATGTCGTGTTTATCAGGCAACTCGCTACATGGACGGCGAACAACTGGCAAGTCCCTGCAAACTCCGTCAGAGACAAGTTCCCTGTGACGTGTGCAACCCGAATGGCGAACTCCACAAACTCGCCGTGGAGGCAGCCATGTACCCGAGAAAGCCCAGGGGCCCTTCGCAACAGACGAAAGCCGAGTTCATGGCGGAAAAAAGCCCTCTGGGGCAGGTGAGTAACGCTGCAGCGGGGCCTTCACAGGCCAAAGCCCAGGTAGGCGACGGACGTTCCCTTCCTGGCTGCGCACGCCGCTCATGCTATGGAGATACAGATTCCAAGCAGCAATGCATTCTGGGGGGATGACCAGACCTTGACGGAGGGTCTCATACGTGCAGCCGATGTCGTGGAGGCTATTCATGTAGAGGGGCGTCTCAGAAAGGGGGCTCAGGTACATATTCTGAAAGCAAGGTGACGAGAAGCAACTGACGACCGTCACGTTGACAGGTCGCAAGTCAGCCCACATCGAGGCCAAATGAGAGGCAGCTATTCCGTCGGCCTGCGTCGTTTTCGCACATGCCAGCCTTCGAAGCTCGGGCAGACAAGGCCATCTTTGATAAAGAATCTCGGCTGAAAAAAACTGCAATGCTGAACAGGTTCATGCCAGCACTAAAAGGCGCATGCCCATACCATTTCGTGGAGGAAGGAAAGGTTGTTCCAGACCATTTCCCAAAGTGTGTGCACATGAACGCTCTGCACAACATCACCGAGTACGATCTGTTCAAGCGGTCCTTCCGGTTCGAACGTTTCTCGTACTGCTTCTCGTGCGGCCTACCTCAGGACAGGTCACACAACGGGGAAGGACTGAGTTGCCACTCCGACTACACCTTCCAAAAATCGGTACCGTGCCCTTTCGCTCACTTTATATTCAAAGTGTCGTTTTCCCTCTGGAAGAAGGCCGAGACAAGGTCAAAGATGGTCAACGGCCTAGGCATTCGTGAACGCCTCTCGACCATTGAGGAGTTTTCGAGCTGGGCGACGAAGGAGGAGCAAGGCGGGTATCACAACTGCTTGGAAGCTTTCTTGTGGTTCTGCAAAGAGAAGGAGAAGGAGAACAGGCTGTTATTTAAGTAGGGACCGCTTAGATACCCGACTCCCTCCACGACCGCGAAAACTCGTGGCATTGCAAGCCCTGTCTCCGTACATAACGACCACCGTTTCACAACTTTGATGCATTTCATGGCCCTCTGGAGGACGATGTGCAAAATGCTTGATGTGTCCACCGCTCTGATCGCACTCGGCTGAACTGTGTATGGGCCCGCCAGAAGTCGACGTTTAAGCGGCCTGAGGTGATTCGTTTCTCCCTGAGCCACATAGGCGGTTGGACTTGTCGTCATAAGTTGGCAACATGCGGTCGGCGGGGATAACTAGCAGCGTTGTACTTCCCTAACATACTTGAGACGCGAGCGTTAGCGGCGTGTAAGTTCCCTTTTGCACCGTCGTCCAGCCTTAGGGGATAGTCGAACTACACGCCCACAAAAAGGGAATGAGCGGAATGGACAGGCGTCCCGGTGTGGGCTCCACACACACGCTTCTCAACCGTATATAGCTGGCGTTGTGCGTTGTCCCCTCCTCCTTCCACCCCCCATCACCGTCAACAAAAAGTAGGTATTGCAGCTCGCTTCAGACCTCACGAGGCTTACAAAATTGGGTCAGTGTCTCAGCCCTTTGTCAAGCTCGAGGAAGCGGATGTTCACGTCCCCCTCGGGATCAAGAAGGAGAAAGAAGATGCGGCAGAGTGAGTGCCTTTCTGTGTGTTTATTCAGGCGGAAGCTCATTATCGGGTTAGGGCGCAAGTGGACGTTCATGCCCCCCTCTGGATCAAGAAGGAGGAGGAAGATGCGACGGTGTGAGTGCCTTTCGGTGTTTATTTAGGCGGAAGCTCATTTTCGGGTTAGGGCGCTACAAAATCTGGACCTCCAGCTTCCATCGGTCGATCCGAACGACTACGATCCGAACGACTACGTGCCCCCCCAGCCTCCAGCGCGCAGGAGAAAGACGTACCAGGCGGATGCGAGAAAGACTAGGCAGGAGTTTGGGCTTGGCCATTACCTCCGCCCCCATGCTGTGATGCGTGAACCCAGGCGCGGGTTGTAACGTTATATATTTCGAATGTGATGCTTTATTTCCTTTCCTTTCCACCCCGTTCCTGTCTTGTTTGTTGTTTTCTAGCATAGTGCCGCTCCTAGACAGGCTGCGTATTGTGGTGCACTCAACTATGTACCGTGCAAAACTTAGCGCGTATACTACCATGCATGGCCTTGAATTCGAGACAAACGTGTTGCTGGGAACGCAGGGCCGTTGAAGATACTTCGCCCCGCCCACGCGACAAACTGATTTCAACGGACGCGATGTCAGAGCACAATCAACGACCGGGCCTACGCAGCCCCATCTTCGAAATCTAGTCGATTTTATCGACGATGAGGACGAGCTGAGCACGTACTCGGACGTGGCAAAGAAGCTGTACAACGTGGAGGGACGGCCCTTCATTATGAGAACAGCTCCATCTGACCGCCTGGAAGAGTTCTACGGAGACAGTTTTGTGGACTCGCGGGCTACCGACGCTGTGTAGTGTTGTACAGACTCGCTCTGTTATTTGTCTAATAATGGCAACATCTGCGTCCCCGCCAACCCATCCCTAGCAGGATTGTCTCGCTGATCGCCACGGCTACCCCTGCAACAAAGGGCGTGCGACCACAGACGGCCTGTGTTGCTCTAGGTGCACGTGAGTGTCGTTTACGTGGCCACGGGGCTCATTCATCTTTGCCCACGGCAGTCTCATCGCCGGGTGTTCCCTCACCGGGGGTCCAGAGCAGCAGAATGATATAGCCGCCAGTCGGACGGCTGCATCCCTCCTCCTCATCCAGTTGCAGCACGGAGGGAGGCTCATTTTCATTAATGAGGCGGCCGTCCTTGATCGCGAAGCATTGGAACTTTTCCCAACGAGGCGCCACCCAAAGCAACGTTTCTCCGTGACTCGCCTTGCTGCTCTCAGCGGTCGATCGTGGTAAGTAAATATAAATAAACATAAATGTTGGCTTTGGTGCTGGCCATATCACCAAGTAGTCAACCATTCCAGCCGTTATGATGAACAAAGGCGACAAGGTAGTGATAGGTGTACCAAAAAACCAACGACCTGTACTCTAACGAAGTATTCGCAGGATGAAGGCATGAATGAACAGCTGCCTGCAACACTCCATGCAGAATTTGATCAGGTAGATGCGTGTTTGCTTCCCATCAAAGTCAACATCCAACCCCATACAGGCTATATCCGAAATGGAGAACGACTCCCCTCCCTCAAACACAAAGCCTTTGGCGGTAGGTAGAATGTCACGTTGGCGTGGGGGAGATGACGTGGACCACAGACTAACGGAGGCATTGCTGCAGTCTTTCACCGAGTCGAAGTTCGCACGTCTGCCAAGTACGACGCCTGCCAATGATGTTGCCAAGGGCATGAAGGGTGAGGCTGTGTTAGGTTCATCAGCCCAAGGAAACATCGATCCCAATCCCAATCCCAGTCCCAGTCCCGGTCCCAACCCCTCCCCCCCTTCATCGGCCTCGTTATCTGTGAACGACACGGCTCTGCGCCGTTATGCTGTCCTCGCTGCCGTGGGGGCTCTGAGGCACATTCGACCCCGTGCGGGAAGTGTTCTGTTCTTGACGAACAACCTGTGTGTCAAATATGGCACGCTGGTGCCGCTAGCGGAAGCGCTCACGCTCCGCTTTGTGGGAGAGAATACAGCCATTCCTGTGCCAAAGGTCCACTGTGCATTCGTGCATGGCGGCGTGACGTACATCCTGATGGATAGGATAAAAGGCGAGATGGTCTCCCGGGGGTGGAGGTCCCGGCCGGCGGAGTCGAAGAGGATCATACTAGCGCAACTAAAAGAAATGGCGGACGAACTGAGAGCATTACCGCCACCCAGCCCGCGCATCAGCAACGTACACAGTGGCCCTTTACATGACTGCCGATTTCCTGGTTTATCTTTGACTGTGGGGCCGTTTGAAAACATCCATGACTTTCACCGATTCCTACGCGATGGTCTGGAGGCGCATCCGAATGCAAACCCCGAGGTTGGAAGGATGATAGCGCTGCAGGATAGACCTTGGTCCATGCCGGTTTTCACCCATGGCAATCTCAGCAGCCTGAACATTCTTGTGCGGGGGGACCGCGTGGTCGGAATAATCGATTGGGAAACTGCTGGGTGGTACCCATCGTATTGGGAATACTCTATGGCATGGCATGGCCACCCGTGGAATGACGTCTGGAGAGAGGGAGTGGGGAGTTTCCTGAACGCCACGGCGGAGGAAGTGGAGATGGAAGGCATACGGCTCAAGTACTTCGGGGATGTATGAGTTCTGTACAACCTTTTCCACGAGGTAGTTTCTTGCTACTCGACAATACAAGCACGTTCATAAATACGTTCACGGAATCAACTCCTTGTTTGTCATCAAATCGAAGGTTGGAGGCCACGTCGTATCGAAGCCACCTTGTCCGTCGAATCGGTGTGCGTTTTTCTTCTCTTCACAGTACGACAGCGCGGCATCGTGCACCTTATTCCACTCCAAGGTCTTCGTTCCCAGAGCCTCCTCATCCGCATCCAGCAACTTCAATGCATCCCTGACCCAAGCCTTGCAACTCCAGTCCTCGTCATCCTTCCTGATAGGGACTGTACTCAATATGTTGGATACACGCTCGCTGTTTGCTATCTTGGCGATGGTGATGCGAACAAGGAGCATGTTCGTCGCATAGAGGGGGATCTCCAGCTTCTCAAAAATCCATTTCAGCTCATGGGAGTCTTGTTCGAACTTTTGCTTTGCATGATAACGGATTCCCCTTTGAGTTTCGCCCTCGGCCTTTGGCCCCACGATGAGGGCCCAATGGTATCTATCAGCGTAGCATGTCGATCAGCCGACCGTGGGCACTTTGCTGCATGTCCACGTACGTAGCTTCCGAGGCAGGCGTCCGGGGACCACCGCCACGAGCATATAGGCCTATGTGAAGGCGATCTTTATTGGATCGCATGGCGTCGAGGTGGCGGGCAGAAGTGTGAGGGTTCGAGGGTGCGACCTTAGCGGAGTCACTCGGGTATTCCCATATCTGTGCTCCTCCGAGTATTACTACTGTATGTATACACAGGCTTCACACGCCTGTCGAAAATTTTGGACAGCGCGAGCGAGCAATTCCTGGGGCTCGCGTCCATCCAAAGGGGGGAGTCTGACAGTCAGGCTGGTGAGGCTTGTCGAAGCAGAACTAACCAAAGCATCTGACATCGGCAGGAGGTTGTCGAGGGCCAACGTGCAAAGGAAGGCTGAGGTGTGTGCAATGGCGATCGCACCAAGCTGGATTTCCCTTGGACATGGAGAGAGTTGAGAAGATCTGCACCGTGAAGCGAGGCGTTAAGATCGAACGGCCATCCGAAGCCTTTACAAGCATGTATTGTGACGCGGAAGAACGTGGGGCCATAGCTTTCCGCTATCTCCATGCGCACCGGACGACACTACGGATGACAGTGAACAGCAGCAGTCGGCTGTTTACCCGAAACGGTGATCAAAAAGCTCCATTTTCTGCCTTCCTTTCATTGTTTCGTTGACTACTGAAGTGGCGATCAAAGGGTGAACGGCGAATGTCATCACGGCTCGTACACCTGTAACTCAGCCACCACCGCCTTTGTGATTCCAACGGCGCCCATCTCCATCTCCTTCTGTGTGACTTCTACCCCTTTCTCATTGCCCGACTTCTTCTTCTTGTCCTCGCCCTCCCTCCCTTTCTTCTTTTTCTCGTGCATCTCCATACCGCTCTCCCTTTCC
>JBBPMA010000509.1:0-22040 GCA_038090075.1 Xanthoconium purpureum | reverse complement strand
CACTTTCTTTTCTTGTTTTGGAGCTCTGCCTTCATGATCTGGAATGGCACTCCATTGGTCTCCTGTATGCCTTCTCTTTCTGCTCTTCTTGTGGCTCTCTGCCTTCCCCTTTTAGAATGGACAGCATTCTCCTTCAGTAGCTACCTTTCTCTCAGGCTTCCACATTTCCCCTTATATTCACATTTCACCTGGTTCATGTGCTGCCATATAAGGTATATAAATCCCTCTGTAACTTGTAGTTTTCCCAGCTAGTTCTATGCATTTGTGTCAGTAATATAGTCCATTTCCAAGGCCTTCATTGTCCTTGGGACCCCTGTCCTCTGCCTTCTATCAGAGAGGAATACTCATGTTACTACAAACATGTAGTCTTTACCCCAATCAGTGTTTTTCTCACAGATTCCTCAAGTATTGCTTCAAGCATACTACTCATACAAGATTGGTGACTCCACTAAGACCTACATATCTTGCCAGGCTACACCAATAAGACCTGCAGACCCACTTTTTTTTTATAGGACTAGAGAGCTGTTATGACTGTGCTGGGTAGGCGAAGGCATATCTCTAGTATGCCAGGTCAATGGTTGCCCAGAGGTCAAAGCAAGAGATTTCAAGGTAAAGTGGATAGTGTTACATTGAGTGTTGCTTTTTGGAGTTCCATGAGGGAAAGCAGCTGATAGGCCTTATTGATATAGCCTAGCAGGCAAGGGCTTATTGGTGTGGCCTTCCTGGACAAGAGTATTGCTTGTAGTGATACTTGATGGACCTTAGAGAAGGTTGTTGACTGGGTGAAGCACATGGACTAAGTGTGAACATGAGTAGTTTCCTCAATTGTGAGGCAGATGGACTTTCAAGGAACCAAAGAGGGGATCTTGGAAGTGGACTAGATTACAACGTGAATGCATGCAATTGGAGTAGGACAAGTGAATGCCTATGATGACCAGAGAGCAAAGTAAATGCATCGAACTAGCTGAGGAGTCTCAGTGTACATGGAGGGGTTTATATACTTGTAAGGTAAGTGCATGGACCAAGGAAGTAATAGAGACTGATAGAGAGACAAAGAGCCATTGGGGGGTCTGTAAGCAAAGATGGAAGAATGGGTTATCATAAGAAGAAAGCAGGAGCCTGAGGAAGAGATAGCTTCATAAAGATGACCATGTCCCATCCAATAGGAAAGGAATGGAACATTATATGTTCCTTGTATCAGAAAGGAGAGGCAGAGAGCTGCAAGAAGAGCAGAAAGGAAAACATATGGGAGACTGATGGAGTGCCATTCCAGGAAGGATAGCAAAACTCCATGTTGCAAAGAGAACTGCACAATTAGAAGAGCAGAAGAAGTTGGAATGTATAGAGAGCTGAAATGAAAGAGGAAAGAGACCAAGAAGGGATCCAGAAGGTGGAAGGCCAATGGGATATTGAGATCTAAGGGAGCAATGGTGGATAAAAGCCTAACCATGCTGTGAAATAGGAGTTACATGGGATTTCTAGGGAAATCCATGGGGTTGGAGAATCAGTCATCCACAAGTAATGCAAGTGGATTAGAGAGTTTCTGTTTCTGTATTCCTGAAAGAGGTTTGTCCTAGCAGGGAGGGTACTGAGGGGAGATATTGGGATACCAGGGAGGGTTAGGGTGTGTTGCTTGGAATCAGTACAATGGAGGGTGTGAAGGGGAAGATGTCAGGGGTTTCCCTGGTTGAGGTGTTAACTTTAGGTAAATCTGTAACAGGTAGATTCATAGGCATAAGGAGGGTCTAGAGTTCCAGGCAGAAGTACATGGGTGGTGTTCTAGAGAGACTAAGACAAGGAAATGAAGACAAAGTCCAATGATCTAAATAGGTGTCATGGCTGTGCACAGACCAAAGCTACATAAGAATTTGGAGATCAAAGGAAATGGGAATCTAAGAAGGATATGCATGTGTATTAGGAATGAAAGTCAAGAAGGTGGTGGCATTCCACAGAGAAGGTCAAAAGGGCTACATGTGGATCAAGGAAAATTGAAGAAAAGCATATGAATGGTTCTAAGAAGGTCTGAGGTGGAAGTCTCATGTCATAGGTAAGTCTATGGTAAGTCCCAGGGGATTCTCTGGTAAGTCTGAGTGAGTCATAGAGCATAGGGTTTGAGGGATGAAGGAGGGCATAGAAGACATGGAGGATCAGTAGACATTGATATGGAGCATTGATGTAGTGAGGATGGGGGATCAAGGAGCATTCAAGGAGAGATGAGAAGGAATGAGGAGTAAGGGTGAATGATGGATTGTAACAAGAGCTATGCTTGATGTAACAAAAAAACTAGCTCCTCTTACCACTCCAGCTGTCATGCTCAAAGAAAGACCACTCCATCACATACAGAACCAACCTCACCAACTTGCTCAGTTGGTGAGACCAAGAACCCATTAGGGCCTGGATAGCAACCAGACCCAGTTGGGTTTTCTGGAAAACCTTGGTCTCCATGTGATCTGAAGGTTGGGCAGAGCTCCAACATTGAACACCCATATGTCATTGCATATCGACCGGCACTGATAACAGCAATGCAGGATGTCCAGCAGCTCTCAGCATACTGCTGATGGATCCAACGATGGAACAGAGATTGAGAATGAAATCTCTGATCACCTTTTCTGCATCACTCTAACCCAGAACCAACAGATTGGTGATCTTCTGTTGAAGCTCTTCAAGTTCATGAGTGACACTGTCCTGTCCTCCACCATACACACAGACCCCATTCCATACCACACTTCCATTCTTACCGGCGAAATGTGGGTCCAGGAACTTCTCAGTGGCCACCCAGACCGCATTCACAACAAACTAGGCATCCAGAAGCACGTTTTCAGTGAGCTTGTTGACAAGCTTGCCTTCCATGGATTTGCTGGTTCAAAATATGTCATGCTTGAAGAACAACTCGCCATATTTTTGTATACCTGCATTACCGGCTTAATGTGCATGCATGTTGGGGAGCACTTTCAGCAATCTAACAGCATGATTTCTAAGTACGTTCATTTATTTTTAATCCTCTATGGATATCTGACTCATCACTAGATACTTTCACAGGATGCTAGATGCATTCTCGTTGTCGACGATATATACCAAATATGTCAAGCTACCACGCTCTGACAATCCTGTTCCCACTTGTATCTACAATGACCCTATGGTATACCCTCACTTCAAAGACGCTATCAGTGTGATTGACGGAACCCATATTGCATGTACACCATCTGCGGCTGAGTGAGATGCAACCCGCAATCAAAAAGGTTTCCACTCACAGAACTGTCTTGTTGAATGTAATTTTAACTTGGAGTTTGTGTATGTTCTTAGTGGGTGGGAGGGTTCAGCGGCCGATGCATCCATGTATCACAATGCTCATGTAACGGACTTTACAATCCCAGACGGCAAATACTACCTTGTGGATGCAGGGTACCCCATTTGCCCACAACTTTTGGTTCCATACTGTGGTACATGATATCACTTACCAGAATGGGATCGTGCAAGATTGAGGTACGCTCCTGGTTTCTTTTGTCCTTCATTGTGCTAGACTTCATTACAGACCTGCTAATTCACGTGAGTATTTCAATCTACATCATGTGCAGCTCCACAACATTGTCAAATGCATCATTGGTGTCCTCAAGTGGCGATTTCGGATCCTGGTGATCATGCCCAAATACGACATGGATATCCAGGCCAAAATCCCCTCCACTCTTTGTTGCATTCACAACATTATTTGCTGGTATGCTCCTGAGGAGTTGAATGATGCTGAGTTGCAACAGCCCTACCCGGACAATCAGACTGATTACGCAGTGGTATTTGGAACATTGGCAGATGGCTTTATTACAGCCATCAAACAAGACACGATGGTGGCAAAGTGGGATGAGATCGTGGGGCAGTTGTGGCAAGATCATCTCTCTTACCTTCATAATCAGTAGCACCCGTTTATTTTTGAGAACTGAGAGTGGTAGTATCGAATCCATTTGATCCAGGAAAATGGTACAAGACTTTGGTGTGATACACGACAGTGTGGCTACTACGGACTACAACACTTTCTTGCTGGCCTCCATGACCCGCTTCTTCAGCCAGCTGTGTCGCACCTCATCCATGTTCTCGGTTGAAGCAAGGACAATGTATGTGTCGACAGCATCACTGTTCGACCCAGGTATATCAAACAACATTACCATTTCTTTGGATGAAAGGAAACCCGAATTGAGCTGCAAAAGCAGCAATCTTGCGTTCTTCTTCTGCTCGACAGCACCTGACATAGACATAGTGTTCAATGGTGTGGGCCCAGGTGCTGCTGGTCTTGATAATGTAGCTTGAATCGTGCACATGAACTCCGTGTTGGTTTGGAAAGTATTTTGAAGTGAGCTGATGCCATCTCGAAGTTGGCCGATTTCTTGGTCTTTCTGCGTTGCTTGGCATTTGCAGCTGCTGCTGGATACACCAGATGTTGTGCTTACCACCGATCCTGATGGGCCTGGGGCTGACATCATAGATACATCGTCATCATCGGCCTTGCGCTTGCCCGGGTTTCCTATGCGGGCTGAGACGCTTGAGGATAGCATGAGTGAGCTGACAGACGAGCTGATGTATGACGAAGGAACAGAAGGCAGTAAAAAACTGGATGATGGACCACTGGATGATGGCAGTGAAATGGCATGAGATGTAGAAGAGGCAGGTGGCAGATGGACGACAGATGGTGGCAGATGGACGACAGATGGTGGCAGATGGACGACAGATGGTGGCAGATGGACGACAGATGGTGGTGGGCCTGGACATGGAATGGGCACAGATGCCTCAACATTCTGAAGGGAGGCATTCTTATGACTCCCCTTGCTCCTTGATAGCATCAGGAGCAGTATCTTCTCATAATGCTCCCATCCTTTGTGCTTGAATTTGGCTGCGCCCTTGTGCTTCTGTACTCACCGTAAGCAAAGGCCAAAAGTTCACAAATGGAGGACTTACTTTCAAGAATTCACTCCAGACGTGCTCACTTTCTGGCTTGATGTCTGCTCCTTTCTTCTGGCTGTATGAAAGCCCTGATGATGTTGTGATCACGTGAATGATGTCATATGTAGTCCTCATCTATAATTGATCAGAAAGAGGAGGAGGTTAAAATGAACCATGTACTCTTTTCCATTTATCTCTGCAGCTATCGGCTGTCTTGACTGCGCCCCAAACAGGTGGAGGGAACTCATTAGCCACCTGAGTCCAGAATGCTGGCCTAAACATTTGACCATCTCCCATCATTGCTTTGTTTGTTGATATGATCTGGAGAAGAAATTCTTCATCCTGGGGTGTCCAGCGGGTAGTTTGTCCTGATTTTGTGGCCGATCGATTTCCATCACTGCCAGAGTGGCCAGAGTGGGAAGTATCTTCTATGTTGGTGGCTCTCTCCTTCCCTTTCCCCTTTGAGCTGGATTGGTGGGGGGATGTTTGACTGGACTGTCTGGAAGGCATGAGAGTGGGCAGGAAAGGAACCAGTGCTCTCATGGACGCATATGTGGCAGGAGTGCAGCATGCTGTTTCAAGCAGTATGCCTGCTGTTCGGCATCTCAGCTTACCGCACCAAGCTGTGTTCAATGTTGGAGCTCCGCCCAACCTTCAGATCACATGAAGACCAAGGTTTTCCAGAAAACCCAACTGGGTCTGGTTGCTATCTGGGCCCTTAGTGACTCTTCATCCAAAGACTCATCCTTTGGCACTAAGTCCCCACCATCTCCATCTGTTGTTATGTTCCAACCATAACAATGTGTTAGGATTTCTGATTCTTCATATGAATCTCCTTCCCCTCACCTCATGACTGTGTGACCCTCTTCCATCTTTCATTCCAGCCTCTTTCATCCTTCCACCCCACCCTTCCTCTCTATTGCCACAGTTGGGATTGATCCTCCTCAGGAAATTGAGCAATTAAACTTTTCTATCAATGTTGATGAGCCCCAGAACACAGACTCCTGTCCTGGACATGAAAAGAGAATGGAACAACAAATATGAGCCCTCCCAGAATACCTCATACAAAACCCCCTTGGTCCCCCTGCACCTGACCCAGACCCAAACCCTGAACCAAACTCAGATGTTGATCTTTCTGATAATGAAGACAACATGCCCTCTGACAGAGAACTTAAAGTGGGACTCCCTGGAGACTTTTCTGGCAAACAAGAGGATGCCAACAGATGGATCCTTGCCATGAAAGGGTACTTTGCCATGAATATGGCCAAGTACAACAATAAAGCCAAATTCCTGACTCTATTGAACTAAATGAGTGCAGGATGTGGTCTCAACTTTTCTGAAGGATGGCTGATGAAACTTGAAAATGCTTCCATTGCTGATGAGGAGAAGACTTTTGCCAAGCTTCTCACTCACTTTGGGGAGGTCTTCCTCACTACTGACCTCCATTTGAAATCCTGGAACAGACTCACTGACATGCACCAGGATGACCCCAAGTACCATTGGAACTTCCACAAGCTCAAAGCCAACTTTGAGCTTGAAGCCACATGTGCCAGACTCAACAACCCCAACAATAAGCATGTCCTCATGGATATATTAAGTAGTGTTTAAAAGTCCAGTTGGCAACTGGACTGGACTGAACTGCTTGCAACTGGTCCTAATTGGTCTGGTTGCTCTGGATTTACAGAACAATTAGTTCAGTCTTTTTAAATTCAAGAAAACTTAAAAACCAGTCCAAAACTGGTTGCAACTGGTTGCTTCAAAACCTATACCCACTAGTTGGTACCATTTCCCCCCATTTCCCAGAATTTTTCCATAATTTTTAGAATTTATTCTGGCTAGTTACAAGCAAATAGTTTCTTAAGCATGCAAAAATGACATCCAATCCGGAAATGACTATATATTGGCAACCCCTGAACCGAATTACATAAATCTTGGGTCGATAGAAGGCCAAGAGTATGTACTATATTTCATCACACCAGATCTAAGGGAGGCTTTCACACACAACTGAGTTGCAGACCAGTCTTTCAAAAGGCCAGTCCAGAACTGGTTGCAACTGCTCAGGAGGTGTTCCCTTTAGACCCCCTCATACTCAGGATGTTCATTGTAACTCTATGGCTATGGACATAAACAGAATCTACCTCACTCTGGCTCAAAGAGTGGAACACATGCAAAGCAACAAATGCTTTATTTGTCACAAGGTTGGTTGCTCCACCCACAACCACTTTATATGCAGAGGAACTTCTCAGAAAGGCCCTTCTGGCAACCCTAGGACCACATGTCCCTTCTTCCATTCCTGTCCTCAGAACATTAGAACCATGGAAACTGTCCAACTCAAGGATGAGGTATTGGACTACATTGAAAATGTATGTTCCAACTCCAAGCTTTCAAATGATGAGATCTTGTGATTCCTTTGTATCATCTATGACAATAGTGTCAACAAAGAAGGTGAATAAATCAACTATGTTCACACTGAGGAAACCTCTGCCAAGAAACCCTTGAAGGATTTTTGAAAGGAAGGAATGCCTTAATGTCATCACCTTCCTACACTAGACCAATCTTTGTAACCAGTAGCAAATCCAAATCAATGAAAATTCCCACTTCACTTTACTCCAGTTCTCTTGGCAAAATTGTTGACCTCCCAGCTCTCATCAACTCAGGAGCCACTGGATGTTTTATTGACCATAATCTAGTTGCTAAACACCACTGGCCCAAGGAACACCTCACACACCCCATCTTAGCACACAATGCTGACAGAACTCCCAATGTCAAAGGAGTTATATGTTTTTGGGTACATCTCACCCTTTACATTGGTGAAAAAGAAGAGACATGCTGGTTCTTTGTTGTCCATCTTGGGAATGAAAACCTCATCCTTGGCCTTTCCTGGCTACAGGATGCCAATCCAGTCATTGACTGGGCCACTGGAAAAGTTGATCTTTCTGACTCAAGATCCTTTCCTTGACATGACTTGGCTAATGCCATCTACCAATGGTACCTCATCCAGTATCTTGCCATCAACCCCAATGAGAAGCTTGAAGAACTCATTATCCAACATTTAAAACATGTCCCAGTCACTATTGGCATTTGCAAAATGACCATCTCTACTGATCTTGCACAACACATACAATAGGCAGAATGTGAACTTTCCAGCATCTATAAGGAATTTGCCAATGTCTTCCAAGCCAAAGACACTGACAGTGTTATGCTTGCCTTGGATAGAGGGAAGCCCAAATGCAAAGTCTTTGTAGGTTCGAGGATTTGAAGTGAAGTTCATCAACGGTTTGTCCAAAACAAGATTTAGCATCAACTTGATAGTGTGATGATGACTAAGCAAAGTCAAAGGCTTCAGAAGAAAGACTAGAAAGGAGTAGATTATGTAGGTCTAGCTTGGAGAGAACACAAGGTAGACTATGGGTTTATATACTGCTAGGTCAGTTGAATGACTAAGTGATGAGTAAGCAAAAGGAAAGTCATAGAATGTTAAAGAACACTTAGTAATAAATGGTGAAGGGAATCATACAATATACAATGTGAGATAGTGAGTCATCTGGTATAAGTAAGCAGGCCAAAGAAAGACCAGTAACTATAGAAGTACATGTAAAAGAGTTGTCAAGTTCATGTGCAAGAAGAGGTAAGAGAAAAGAGTACATGAGACAAAGAATCATAACATTACCCCCTTAGTAGATTCAAAACCATGTTGAAAAACTAAAATTCCCTGCAGTTGTAGCTTGAAGAGCCTGTGATGTTGGAATATCCAACATTGTCCATGTTATTTTTAAAGTTGCTATGACTGTAGTGTTTGGGAGATGGAGTAGGGGAACAATGACATGGAGGTCAGGTCCTTTGAGGATGAGGTCCAGAGGATGGAGTTATATGATGAAAATGAGGGATTTATTTGTGAGGATAAGAAGAGGGTCCTGGATGGAAATTGGAAGACCAAAAGAAGGGTCCAGGATGAGGACTGGAGAAACAAAAAGATGAGGAAGATGACAAGGGAGGGGAGCAATGATGATGAGGGCATTGAGCTTGGATATGATGGGGGCACTAGGTGAGGCAGATGGGGCACTGATAGTGGATGCAATTCATTCAGAAGTGGGTGAGGCAATGGCAATGAAAGCATGCTTTTGCACATTGAGGATGATTTGGTTTGAGGGCTACTTCCCCTTGTTCTATGGCCATTTCTGCCAGACTCAGGTGTTTCATGCATCTAAGCATGAGTTTCTTCTTGTTTGTGATAGGAGAGGCAGAAGATGACAGGGCATTCCACTCAGTCAGCTCTTTGAGGTAGTGGTCTACATTGGTTAGGAATTCAGTCATATTGAGCTGATGGAGAACAATGACAAGTTGTGCTCTAAGGTTGTCATGGATTTCTCTGAGCATGGTTCTTTCTCTCTTAGAAAGGGAATGTGCAAGGGGTTCTAAAAAGGTAGTGTGTAGGAAAGCATGATAAAGGACCAGGAGAGGAGAAAAGATGTTGAGATGGATGGATATCATGGCTGTTACAATTCTCTTATCCATGTACTCTTTTTCTTCCTTTCATTTTCTTGTACATGAACTCAACTCCTCTTTTATGTGTAATTTTACAGTCATTGGTCTTTCCTCAGCCCACTTACTCATACATGATGACTCACCATCTCATATTATATATTATATGATTTCCTTCACCATTTATTACTAAGTGTTTGCTGATATTCTATGACTTTCCTTTCACTTACTCATCACTTAGTCATTCAACTGACTTAGTACTATATAAACCCATAGTCTACCTTGTATTCTCTCCAAGCTAGACCTACACAATCTATTTCCTTCTAGCCTTCCTTTGACCCTCTCAAACTTCACTTTGAATCTCTGAATCTACAAAGGCTTTGCATTCACACTTCCCTCTATTCAAGGCAAGTGTAACAAAAGCTCTAGCTTTCTCTTTTTCAAGGCTATCTTCATTGTAGTTCCCCACCATTATGGCCCAATCCACAAACCCCCACTCCAGTTGCTGGAGCCTTAAACATGCCAGGAACTTCCAACACTTCTGAGCCAGAAACCTCAGACTCTCCTAGCAACCCAGAAAAACCTGATTCCCCCTCTGACAAAGATGAACAACTTCTTACATGAGAAGACACTGGAGAACTAGAAGACCTCACTGGAAGACTCTACCTCTTTCCAAATTCCCATAGAACCCACTACTGGGTCCCCCTCCAACTTGCTCACTCCCTTTCCAACCTTTGGAAGACCTTCTTCTTCTCCCACTGCCCCATCCATCTTCTTGCTAGGATATCTTCCACCCTTCATTCCACCTATAGTACCTGCTCCACCAGTTATGCCCACTACAAAACCAGTTGAACTTCATATTGGAGTCCTTGAAGCCTATGATGGCTGGCTCCTTTAACAAAGCCACTGCATGGCTAAACTCTGTGGCATTCTACCTTATCACCAATGTAGATGTCTATAGCACTAATGCCAAACAAGTCACTTTCACACTTTCCTACATGACCAAAGGAACTGCTGCCACCTAAGCAACAACTTTCCACACTGCCACCCTCACTGGCACCACCTTAAATGTAGGAACCTGGGCTGACTTTAAAAATGCCTTTGAATGCCAGGACACCATAGATGTCACTATTGCATGGCTAACCACCATGAAAATGACCCAACAAAGAGATGGAACATACAAACCATCTCTCAACTCCTACATATCAACCTTTCAACAGAAAGCAGCTGTTGTCAGTCTCACCTCTAAGGATAACTTCCCTATCCTTATAAGATACTTCTCCAATGCCATCCCCACTCCTCTGATGAGGAGAATATATTCCATGGACACTGTTCTCAATTCCATTGACATTTGGTATGATTGTGTCCTTCAATTCCAAACCCAATGAGAATGTGTGAATGAAATTGCCAACCACTCTAAGAAATCCTCCAACTTCAGAGGAAAACCCACTACCTCTAACTCCACACCTCACTACATTCCCCCTCCTGCACTTGATCCTAATGCTATGGACACCATTAAAATTGGTAAACTCATCCCCAAGGAATGTACTCATTGCCAAAAAGAAGGCAGATGCTACCATTGCTGTGAGAAAGGACACTTGTCCAACCAATGCCCCCACTTCTCTGGACCTCCTAAAAGGGTCCAGCAAATCCAGAAACCCACTGAAACCTGGAAGAATAAAGAATGTGGCCTAGTTAAGATGGAAGACAAAGCCACTGTTAGAAAAATAGTGTTGTTCTCTTTGGGTTTTTGAAAGGGGGAGCTTTTACAATGCAACCTTTTCCTATTTGCTGTGCTGCTGTAGTTGTATCTAGGACTAAAACTATGAAAATTCCCATCTTCCTGATCAACTCCTTGCACACTATAAAAGCTGTCAACACCCACATCCTAGTTGACAGTGGCACTGAAATCTCTTGCATAGACTGGGATTTGTGTGAAAATACAAACTCCCTACTAGGATACTTACTCTGAGGGAGGTACTCCTGAAGAGACACTGTGTCCTCAGGGAAGTCTCAAGAAGTATCTCTGGAAAAGAGATCTAGAAGAGGTGAGGTCACAATAAATGGTTGTGGATGCAAGTTGTAACACTGTGATTGTGTAGAATGAGAATGAGGAAGTATACAGGCTGTGTGGGTATTTAAGTACTATGTATTAGGTAATACTCTTTAAGGGAGGTTGGAACACATGTCTACTACAAGAGAAGTAGATAGAGGAGGGCAGCAGTCCATGAGAGTCAAGTCAAACAAGAGAAGTTAAAGAGAAAGAAAAAGGGTAGAGCATAAGGAGGTAGAGGTCAATCTCCTCATAAGTAGGAGCAAAAGAAAAGTAAGGTCATTGTACCATATATACTAGAAATAAAGTGACATAGAGGAACTAAATCATAACATTACCCCTTTTGTATATCTGAGCCCCAGGCTCAAGATCACCAAGGTCTCTAGTTGTGATCCATCAGGGTATTGAGGTCATGGTCTTTGGAGTAGGATCCATTATATTCCTGCTGGGTTTCTGCCTGAGATTCCCCATGAAGTGAACAGTTAACTCCCATGTGTCCTCAATGGTCACAGTGGAAGTGTTAGGACAGGATCAACTCTGGAACTATCTCCAGAACTTCTGGAGACTAGCTGTCAGATGGGACTTGGCTTCAGTGACTTGGAGAGGAGTGCTGTGCCCTTGGACTAAGTCTGGTCCTGAATTTTGGAACTTGGAGGTAACTTGGAAGTAAAGACTTTAACATTGCACAGCAATAAAGTTGAGTAGAGGTCAGAGAGGAGTCAAAGACTCAAGCAGAGGATTAGAGGGGAGTGGTATCTTAGTTGATATTCAAATTGAGGGAATACATGGCTTGGGGGGTACAGTACTTATACTACAGAGGTGGATAGGATTTGTCACAGAGGAATGGAGCTGAGTAATTATACAAATGCAAGGCTATACACTGGCTGTCCAGAAATTGGATCTGTGGTGCAGATTCATAGCATTGGTGGCTAGAATGCTATGAAACTAGTATGGATGGAGATAAGTGAAATGTAGAGTGATGAAAGAAGTTCCTGATATGAATCCAGAGGTCAGGAGATGTGCCTTGAATGGGAATGCATTGGAGTTAGTGTCCAATTTATCTGGAAGTGATTTGAAAGACCAGAATGGACTTGGTCAATTGTATAGGATATGACAGGGAGCACACTTGAAGGTGACATTCATTCTGGAAATGGCTTTATTGTCCACAGAGGGTATATGTTTGTTATGATACTTTTTCTTTCACATACCTTCTTTCTTATCTGTATAATATGGCAACCTTACTCTTGCTTCACTCCTCATCATGAAGTGATGGATGACTACTTATTTACTTTTGATCCACAATCTTCTCCTATACTTCTCTCTCTCTAGCACTATATTTCCCCACAGAACTATCTTTTCCCCTGACTATTTCTCTCACAATAGTCATGTGTTTCCATTCTTCCATACTGTTCTATGATGTTCCTCTTAGGTAACCTGTAGTACTTAAATACCCACCTAGCTTGTACCTTTTTTTTCATTCTTGTTTTATGCAATAACAGTGTCAGTCTTGCAATCCACAACCTGTTTGGTTGTGCCACTGTTTTTTACTCCTTTGTTCCAAAACTCAGAGACTTCTTTGAGGACATTGTGTCTCTTTGTGAGTACCTCTCTCAGAGCAAGTAAATCCTTGACCTTGATGCAAGTCTGTTGACTTGTGTAACAAAAGAACAAGAATATCCTTCTGTCTCTCCTGTTTAGAAGCAGGACCATCCCAACCCACCCAAGATTTTTCCTCAGTGCCCCAAGAGAGCCTTTAGAGCTCTGGATGACTTGGAAGAAACTGGAACACCCCAGAACCCTTTAGACCTCACAGTCTCCCCTCATACCCAGTCACCCACTAGACCTAGCATTCCAATGGACCCCTTCTCATCCTTGAAAAGAGCTTTAGGATGTCAATACACAGTCAACCCAGCATCCTTACCCTCACCACCCAAGTGCCTTGCCTCTCTGCTACCCTCTAGCTCACAACCCAGCACTCCAGTAACCAATTCCTTGCCACCTGTCACCCCCCTAGCCTCCATGGTCACTCCCACCACACTCACTGCCCCACCATTGCCACCCCCTGTACACTCCCTGCAGAGTTCTTTGGAGAAACTAAGGATGCTGTTCAATGGATGAAAGCCATGAAAGTGTACTTTACGGTTAATCCTACAACATACACCACAGATGACACTAAATTGGTAACCTTACTCAACAAAATGAGCAAGGGACATGAAGGTCATTTTGCAGAAATCTGGCTGGACATCCTGGCAGATACAAAGATAAAAACATCTGATAAAACCTTTAACAAAGTGACCAAGGCATTCACCTCAATGTTCTATTCCTATCACCAAATGGAAACAGCCAGAAACAAGCTCAATAAACTCAAGCAGATACCCACCAAAAAGGATGATGGATTCCAGACATACCTCTCTGCATTTCAAAACCTTGTTGCACAATCCCAGGCAGGAGAAACTTCTGAGGTCCAGAGACTGTTTACTGAAGGACTGGACATTCAACTCACAACCATGATCTACTCCATGGAAAAGGTCCCTGACACCCTGAAGGGGTGGATGGACAAAGCCATTGACTTTCATAAACAACTAGCTTGCATCATTGCCCTCAAGGGAGGACTGTTACATGAGTCGACAGACTTGCATCAAGGTCAAGGGTTCACTTACTCTGAGGAAGGTACTCATGAAGAGACACAACGTCCTCAAAGAAGTCTCAGGGTGAAGAGGATCAGGTAGTGAGGAACTAAGTCACAACCAGACGAGTTGTGGATCGCAAGACTGATGCTGTAATTGTGCAGAACAAAAATGAGAGAAAGATATAGGCTGAGCAGGTATTTAAGTACTACAGATTACCTAATAGGAAAGTTGTAGAACTCTAAGGAAGGATAGGGAGACATGACTGTTGTGAGAGAAACAGCCAGGGGAGAAGACAGTCCTGTGGAAGAGAGAGAGAGAGAGAGAGAGCGAAGTCAAAGAGAAAGAAGTACTGGGGAAGTATGGACATTAAAGGTAAGTAAGTAGTTGGCCTCCTCCTCATGATAAGGGAAGAGATTATAATATACTTGGTGCATCACTTGGATGAGGAAAAAGGTATGAAAGAGGAAAAGTATCATAACATTACCCCCTTCATACACTCAAGCTCCTGGCTTGAGATATCTAAGCCTCCTATTTGTTGTCCACCAGAGTGTTGAGGTTGTTGTCATCTGAGTATGTTCCTCCATAAGTGTTGCAAGATTCTGGCTGGATAAGCAGATTGATTGGGCAGTTATTGACCACATGCCCTGAGGTGTTGCATCTTCCACAGATCCGAAAATTGCAGATGTTGTCAGAGTGTCCCCATTGAAGACAGAGACTGCATTGGGTCTCCAGACAATGATGTGCTGCATGACCTAGAGCCAATTTCCCACAGGAAGGACAGGTGTATAAGGGGCAGGAGAGTCCAAAGTGACCAAGATCTGAACAAATGTAGCATCGGGTGTTGGGAGAGGCAGGGCAAGAGGATCGGACCAAAACTCAGGAGAGGGAGGAGGTGATCCATTGTCCATCAGTGATCTGGATGTGGATGACATCATCATTCATTGTGGTAGGGGGTGTCGGGGACATGGGATGTGAGGAGATTTGAAGGGCTAGTGGAATGGGAGATGGGGAATGGTCAGATGATTGGTCGGTTCTGGTTCGCTTGAGGTAAAGCTGTTGTTCTGCATGGGAGAGGGTGTGCCAGACCTGTAAGAAGGCAGGATAAAGGGTAGCACTTGGGAGCTCCTCCAGGTATTCGTGGAAGGCGTGGGCAAGGAGGAGTTCAAGGACAGGGCCTGGCAGGAAGGAGAGGGTAGTGTGAAGAGGTGCCCCCAATGATTCTGAAAGATCACTAGGGCAGGCTCGGAACAGTTGGAGTTGGGCAAGCAAGATGTGATGGAGGAGTCTGACAAGTGTCTGACACTTAGTGTCATGCTCGTACAATGGGAGTCTTTTGACTTGGCTAAGGATGGTGGGGGAGGCAATGGCAATTGTAAAGAGTGTAAAGATCTGGGAGGTGGCAAGATATTGGGTGTGGATATCGCAAGTCTCCAGGGAAGGGGAGTGGGGGGGAGCGTAGAGTGAGGTGGGTGCAAGATGTGACATGGGAGAGGGGGGAGGTGGATTCTTTCCTGATGCTGGCATCAAGCTGTTATGCGAGTCGACAGACTTGCGTCGAGGTCAAAGGTTTACTTACTCTGAGGGAGGTACTCACAAAGAGACACTGTGTCCTCAAAGAAGTCTCAGGGTGAAGAGAACTAGGTCACGACTTAGACAAGCCGTGGATTGCAAGACTGATGCTGTAATTGCGCAGAACAAGAATAGAGAGGGAGTACAGGCTAAGCAGGTATTTAAGTACTACTGATTACCTAATAGGAATCTAGTAGAATGATGTGGAAGGTAGGAGCATGTGACTACTACAAGAGAAATAGTCAGAGGAGTGGATAGTCCTGTTGGAGAGATACGGAGTCAAAGAGGAAGAAGTACTGGAGTGGCAAGGGTATCAAAAGTAAGTAGGTAGTTAGTCTCCTCCTCATGATAGGGAAAGAGATCCAAGTAGACACGGCGTATGGTGTGGATGAGAAAGAAAGTATGACCAAGAAAGATAATCATAACATTACCCCCTTCATACACTCAAGCTCCAGGCTTGAGATATCTAGATCTTCTACTCATTGTCCACCAAGGTATTGAGGTCATTGTCATCCAAGTAAGATCCTCCATAAGTGTGGCAAGATTCAGGTTGGGTAAGCGGGTCGACTGGGCAGTTACCGACCACATGCCCTGGGGTATTGCATCTCCTGCAAACCCGAAGGTTGCAGACATCATCGGAGTGTCCCCATCGAAGGCAAAGAGTACATTGGGTCTCCAGACAATGATGTGCCACATGACCTGGCGCTGACTCCCTGCAGGAGGGACAAGTGTACAGGGGGCAGGAGAGTCTGCAGTGACCGAGATCCGAGCAAATATAGCACCTGGTGTTGGGAGAGACGGGGCGAGAGGAGGTGACCAGGACTTGAGACACAGAGGAAGTGATCCACTGTCCATCTGTGATCTGAATTCGGATGACATCATTATCTTCTGTGGTAGGAGAGACAGGGCGAGAAGAAATGTGAAGAGCTAGGGGGATGGGGGGAGGGGAGATGGTGGTGGACTGGCTTATTCCAATCTGTTCAAGGTACCGTTGTTGTTCCTCGCAGGAGAGGGTGCCCCAAACGTGTAGAAAGGCAGGGTAGAGGGTAGCGCTTGGGAGCTCCTCCAAGTATTGGTGGAAAGAGTTGGTGACGAGGAGGTCGAGGACTGGACTGGGCAGGAAGGAGAGGGTAGTATGTAGAGGTGCTCCGAGTGACTCAGGTAGATCGACAGGGCAGGCTCTGAACAGCTGGAGTTGGGTGATCAAGATATGGTGGAGAAGTTGGACAAGGGCCTGGCACTCGGTATCGTGTTCATATGTAGGGAGTCTCTTGATTTTGCTAAGGATGGTGGGGGAGGCAATGGCAATGGTAAAGAGGGTGTGTACTCGAGAGGTGGCAAGGAATCTAGTGTCGATGGGGTAAATTTCAGGGGGAGGTGGGTGGACAGGCGAGTAGAGCGAGGTGGGGATGTGATATGGCATGGGAGAGAAGGGAGCTGGATTGGTTGTTGACTCCTGCGTCGAGCAAGGTGGCCAATATATAGAAGGAGGCTAAAGTTGGCAAGAAAGAAAAGGATGCAAAGGGCGAGAGCGATACCAAACCAGACAAAGGGGACGTTTCCAGGCTGCATACACAGGGGGGTACTCACAAAGAGACACCTCGTCCTGTGGTGCTAGTAGTGAATGGGGCAGCTGGATTCTCTACAGAAGCAAGAGTGCGTCCTGGCGTGGTCAAGGGGGAGGTTGTGGCGACGAAGGAAGTCAAGTTGGTACACGGTGAGTTCCAATAACCAGGGGATGTCAACGGGTCTGATGGGGGTGGAGATGTTGTCGTGCTGGGGGATGAAAGGCATGTCACTGTTCTTAAGTTCTGGAGTTGGTGAGCCTTTTTGTACTTTGTGAGAATGTCCGGTGCATGTCAGAGATTGGACTCAGATTCCCAAGTATTTTCTGATGATGGATATCCTTTCCACACAGTCAGGAACCTCCGACGTCCCGCGGAACCTCGATGTGAAACAATTTGTTCGACCTCATACTCTTCTTTGGAAGCAATCAGGTTGGGCGGTGGTTTTGAGAAGTTGGGGCCATGTGCTTCGGTTTCCTTGCATGGGGATAACAGCGAGGCATGGAAGACATCATGGATTTTCCATGTGGGCGGAAGTCTGAGTCAGTAGGAGAGCAGTCCTAGTACCTGCAAGATTTCAAATGGGCCTTGTCTTTTGGATGCAAGTTTCCTGGAGGGGTAGTTGGTATGAAGGTGGGTGGCTTCTAGCCATACCTTTTGTCCAATTTTCCATGGGGTAAAGTGTCAGAAGTTCTGTTCCTTCATGATTCGACATGCTGTTTCATGTGCTGCCAGTGCTTCCTTCCACTTCTTCTAATGCCGATAGTTGGGTTTCCAAGGCAGGGATGAAGGTTTTCCCCAAAGGGGGATATGCCCGTGGTTCATACCCATAGAGAAGGGAGAAGGGTGAAACTTTGGTTGAGCTGTGTGGGACCGAATTGTGATGAAACTCAGCTGTGGGAAGGAAGTCCGACCATTTCCAAGGGTTATTGGTGCAAAAGATGTGAAGGTATGTCTCAATTTCTTGGTTGGCGCGCTCAGTTTGTCCATTTGTCTGTGGGTGGTATGCAGTGGATAGTTTGACGTTGTAGTGGAGGAGTCGAGCAAGTTCTCTGGCAAAGGCTGATGCGAATTGAGGGCCTTGATCTGAAATTAGGGAGTCATGAAGTCCAAATCGTTTGAAGACGTGTGAGACAAAAAGTCGGGCGACACTGGCGGCATCTATTGTTTTGGAGCAAGGTATGAGAATTACCCCCTTCATAAGGCTGTGGTCGACCACGACCATCAATGAGTTATGTCTGTTGGAGGGGGGAAGATCTGTGATGAGATCGACAGAGAGTTGTTTGAAGGGGAGGTTACATGATGAGGGGATGGGCATTAGTGAGGGGCAAGTGGGATGGTGGTTGACTTTGTTTTGTTGGCAAGTTGCACAGCCAGATATGAACGTTTTGACAAAGGAGGAGAGACCCAGCCACCAGAAGTCACGTTCCAATAGTGCCTTGGTGCAGAAGTGTCCTGCATGGCCTGTGGTAGGTGATTCATGTATGTTTTTTAGAATGGTCTGTCGCTCATGTGGGGGAATGTACATCCGATTTTTGAAGTAAAGATGTCCATCAGTCATGTGCCAATCATCTCTGGAGGAGCGAGGGAATAAGGGGGATCCCTGCTGGAGGTTCTCAAGAGCTCAGAGGACCAGGGGATCGGACTGGGAGGAAGACCTTATTTTCTTCGCTAGGGCAAGATCCAGGGTGTTAATGACGACTGGTTCTGGGCAGATGGATGCGTCTGCATTGTCCTGGGTGGTGTCGACATGATCATGTCGTGAGAGTGCGTCTGCTGGGCCCATCTGTGTTCCTGGGGTAACCTGCCACTGTAAGTCAAAGTCCTGTAGGAAGAGGGACCATTTGGCCTGTCGTCTAGATAGTTTTTGTGGATTCTTGATATAAGAAAGGTTTTTGTGGTCAGTGATTATGGTAACGGGATGAGGGGTTCCCTGCAGGTATTGTCACCATTCTTCCAGAGCTAGAATGACTGCCAGAAGTTCTCTATCGTAGATGTCATAGTTTCGTTGAGCAGAAGTGAATGTGGTTGAGTAGTAAGCACAGGGATGGAGATCAGAGTTCTCGTCGGTTTGTATGAGCACTGCTCCAGCAGCTAATAAGGAGGCATCCGTCATGATGGTGAAGGGATGAGTGACATCGGGAATTCATAGGACAGGGGCAGAGGAAAAGATCAGTTTGAGTCGTTTGAAAGCATTTTATTGCAATTGTGTCCAGTTCCAAGATTCCCCTTTCTGGGTGAGTTGATTCAAGGGGGCAACGATGTTGGAGAAGTCTGGGATGAATTTCCTGTAGAAGTTGGCAAAGCCCATGAATGATTGGATTCCCTTGACAGAAGTGGGGGGTTTCCATTTCTTCATGGCTTTGAGTTTCTTCCCATCCATCTCGATTCTGCCCTATCCAATGATCATTCCCAGGAATTCCATGCGAGGGGCATCAAAGGTGCATTTAGAGAGTTTGACTGATAGCCTGTGTTCCCTAAGTCTCTGAAGTACTCATCTTGTCCGTTCATGGTGAAGGGTGACGTCATCCTTGGTATGGATGCCCAGATCATCCATGTAGACCTTTAACCATTTCTCCCGGATCATATTTGCGAAGATGTGATTCATGAACGCTTGGAAGGTAGATGGGGCATTACAAAATCCAAAGAACATGACTGTTGGTTTGAACAGGCCCAGAGGAGTGATGAATGCAGCCTTCCACTGGTCTTCCTCTCGGATGCGAATGTTGTTATACCCCCATCATATGTCAAATTTGGTGAATAGAGTGGAGGATTTCATGTCGTCAATGAGTTCAGGGATGAGGGGGAGAGGATAGGCATTTCGGATGGTATGGGAATTTAGATAGCAATAGTCCTGACAGGGGTGAAGAGTTCTGTCCTTCTTGGGTACGAAGAAGAAGGGGGACGCTTGGGGTGATTTTGAGGGCACTATTCTTCCCGTCCAGAGGTGTTCTTCGACAAATTCCTTGCAGGTTTCCATTTCCGCTGGATTCAGGGAGTACACTTTCGCTATTTTGGGGGTAAAATCTGGGTGAAGTTCGATGATATGGTCATAGGAGCGATGTGGGGGAAGTCGGTCATGTGTTTTCTTAGAAAACACATCCGTGAAGTCTTGACACCATTCAGGGATAAGGGGTTCTCTCGTCTCGGTGGTTTGTGCAATCTGGGTAGAGATGGTGGTCCTTCCAACGGCTTCTCCTTTCAGCCAGGTCTCCTGTTTGTTCAGTCATTTGGAAATTTTGTGGTCTGCATCTAGTCCTAGCCATCGGAGAAGGTATCGCTGTGGGATGTGATCTGTCGACAAGGGATATGGGGCTCTAGGAATAGAGATGGTATTGGCGCTCCAGTCGATCTTGGGATTCCATTTACATAGCCAGGGCATTCCTAGTATGACCTGTCATCGTCCCAGATTTAGGACCATCAGGTCCATGGTTTCCTTCAATTGGGGGAACAGGATGTCAGTGTGTGCTTTCCAGCGGATTGTCCCTTTGGCATTGGTTGTCCCATCCACATTGTAGGCAAGGATAGGTTTTGGAAGACGTTTCAGGGGAAGTTCGCCTTAGTTAAGAGGCCAATGTCGATGAAATTTCCAGTTGCTCCATAGTCGATGATTGCTGTGGTTTCGACGATTTGTGTTCCAGTAGCTAGTTTGATGGGAAGACGAATAGTTTGTTCATTGGGCAAAGCTACTAGTACATGGGCTAGGTCATGGGAAGGTGACGTCAAGGCACCCTCCTGCTTCAAAAATCCTCTTCAGAAGAGAGGGTATCAAAGGTAGTGGCAACTGCCACATCTTCCCTTGGCTCCTCATAGCAGAGCCTCAAGGTTTGAAGAATCTCCTCTTCGCTTCTTCCCTGGGTTTTTAAGGTCTGAACATAGGCGTCCATTGGGGTGATGGGGGTGATGGTGGCAGTAGTGGGGGTGGAAGTGTCAGTGGAGCGAATTTGTTGGAGGTGATGATTGGGTGGTCGAGACTGGTTTTGAGAGGGTCCCCTGTAGGTGTTGCAGTGGTCCACATTGTGTCCCTTTTTGTGACATTTGAAGCAGAGACCTTCTCAAATGCATCGAGCATGTTCTGGGGGGGTGAGTTTCTTGAGACACACGAAATCCACATCCATGGCATCCGGATCTTGGGCAGAGCGTGAGGAAGACGAAGATGAGTGACCAGGGTCATGTCCTCCTCAAAGGGCGATGATATGCATTTTCTGGGTATGGAAATCTCGAGCCTTGTCAATCCATTTCTGGATCTTAGTGGGGGGAGTTGACATGGAAAGGATCATGGTGGAGATTTGGGAATCTAGTCCAGTAGCAAAGCATGCTATGGTCTCTTTAGTATCCCCCATTTGGGCTTTAGCAGTGAGGGTCTGGAACTTGGTGATGTAAGTCTGGAAACCATTGTTGATGACCTCTTTACCGTCCTCCGTCTTTCTTTTCTCTTTTTGTTGTCTGAGCTTGTATAACCTGTTCCAAGATGTCTCCGCCAAGTCATAGGGATATAGAGTGGATGCGAAATTTTCTGCCAATTTGTCAAAGGTCTTTTCTGCAGGAAGGATGGTGGTATCAGCCATCTTGTCATACCATATTTCAGCGAACTGAGCTCCTTGTCCTGTGCTCATTTTATTAAGGGTAGTCATGATTTTTTCGCTGTCATCGGGGTAGATGGAGGAGTTAATGGCAAAGTAGGCCTTCATCGCCTTCATCCATCGGATGGCATCTTCTGGATCTCCTGAGAAGTCGGCAGGGAGTGCCACTTTCAATTCTGTGGTTCTGGTAGTAGTAGACATCGGGTTGGCAGGGGGAGCTGGGGGATTGGCT
>JBBPMA010000508.1:0-22097 GCA_038090075.1 Xanthoconium purpureum | reverse complement strand
ATGCTGACATAATCACATGTTACCATATTTGGATGCTTACATAATTGCATATATAGCATATACAACAAAATGTTATTAGTTGATTAAAATTGCTTTTAAAGCAAATGTACTATTTGGGTGTGGGACTCCCACTAGAGGGACTCTTACATGATAACACATCATTATCAAATTGTGTAAAATTAACTTTGGACATTTTATCAAAATGGAAAAATTTCATATATTTTATGGAACTCCCATAGGTTCTGGTGGGAGTCCCATATGTTTGTGGCTATTTATCTAATGGTCCAAAAAGGCTAAATTATCATCTTTCTAACAAAGGAAAAAGGCCAGGGAGCTCCCATATAAAAGTGGGCTATTAGCCTTGACTTTGAGCGGAAAAGTTAGGGCTAATAGCCCCCTGGGAGGGGTTGCCTGAAGTGTCAGAGTTTGGACATAAGCATCCATGGAAGTGATGGGATTGGTGGTAGCAGTGGTAGAGGTGGAGGTGTCAGTGGAGCGAACCTGTTGAGGACAATGGTTGGGTGGTCAAGATTGATTCTGGGAGGATTCTTTATAGGAGTTAAAATGGTTTGCATTGTATCCCTTCTTGCGACATTTGAAGCAGAGACCATCTTGGATGCATCAAGCACATTCTGGGGGGGTGAGCTTTCTGAAACGTACAAAATCCATATCCATAGCATCAGGGTCTTGGGTAGAGCATGAGGAGGAAGACAAAAATGAATGACCAGGATCATGTCCTCCACGAAGGGCAAGAATACGCATTTTCTGGGTATGGAAGTCTCAAGCCTTGTCAATCCATTCTATGATCTTAGTGGGGGATGTCAACATGGAAAGGATCATGGTGGAGATCTGGGAACCTACTCCTGTAGCAAAGCATGCTATAGTTTCCTTAGTATCACCCATCTGAGCTTTGGCAGCAAGGGTCTGGAATTTCATGATGTAAGTTTGGAAGCCATCATCAATGAATTTCCTGCCATCCTCAGTTTTCCTTTCCTCCTTTTGTTGTCTAAGCTTGTATAGCTTATTCCTGAATATCTTGGCTAGGTTGTAAGGGTAGAGGGTGGATGCAAAATTCTCAGCAAACTTGTTGAAGGTCTTTTCCATGGCAGGGATGGCAGTATCAGTCATCTTGTCATACCACATTTCAGTGAACTGAGGTCCTTGTTCTTTGCTCATTTTGTTGAGGGTGGTCATGATTTTTTCATTGTCATCAGTGTAAATGGAGGAGTTGATGGTGAAGTAGGCCTTCATTGCTTTCATCCACTGAATAGCATTCTCTGGGTCTCCTGAGAAGTCAGCAGGGAGTGCCACTTTTAGTTCAATAGTTCTGGTGATGGTAGACATTGGGTTGACAGAGGGAGCAGGAGGGTTGACTGGGGCTGGGGGTGGTGGAGGTAGGGGAGGTAGGATTGATGGGTTCACTGGGGCAGGAGGGACAGTGGAACCAGAGGGAGCAGGTGGGGCTAATGGAGCAGGGGCAAAGGGTGTAGCAGGGATGATCAAAAATGAGGGGAGGTTTGTCAAAGTACTGGACGAACTGGTTGAGGGTATTGAGAATGCTGGGGAAGAGCGTTTCCTAGGCAATGGTTGAAGTGCTGGGTTGAGGAAGGGCTTTCCTGCAGTTACTCATTTTTCAGGGGATGAGGGTGTAGGTAGCTCAGGGAAATGACTGGATTCTACAGGGAATTGTCTCTGAGGGGTGGTTGCTAGGTCTAGGGGATTCTGGGTGTCCTGGAGTGTTCCAGTTTCTTCCAGATCCTCAAAGGCTCACAAAACTCCTTTGGGACGTCAAGGGAAAATCTTGGGTGGGCTGGGGTGGTCCCACTCCTGAATAGGAGGGACAGAAGGAGATTCTTGTTCTTTTGTTATGCAAGTCAATAGACTTGTGTTGGGGTGAAGGGTTTACTTACTTTGAGGGAGGTACTCACCAAGAGACACAACATTTTCAGAGAAGTCTCAGGTTGGAAGAACAAGAAAACTAAGAGCAAGGTTACAACTAGTCAAGTTGTGGATTTGCAAGACTAATGCAGTAATTGCATGGAACAAGAATGAGGAGACGGTATAGGCTGGACAGGTATTTAAATACTACAGATTACCTAATAGAAAGGTCATAGAACTTTAAGGAAGGATAGGAACACATGACTGTTGCAAGAGAAACAGTCAGAGGAGAAGACAGTCCTGTGGAGAAGAGAGATATCAAAGAGAAAGAAGTATTGGAGAAGCATGGACGTCAAAGGTAAGTAAGTAGTTGGTCTTCTCCTTATGATAAGGAAAGAGGTCATAATATATTCAGCACATTGTGCGGATGAGGAAGAAGGTATGAAAGAGAAAAAGTATTATAACAGTAAGTACTGGCACCATTCCTCCAATACTAAGATGACTGCTAGAAGTTCTTGGTTGTAAATGTCATAGTTTTATTGGGCAGTGGTGAATGTACTGGAGTAGTAGGCACAAGGGTATAGGTCAGAGTTTTCATCAGGTTGCATAAGTACCACACCAGCAGCCAGCAAGGAGGCATTAGTCATGATCAAGAAAGGGCAAGTGACATCAGGGATTTGTAGGATGGAAGCAGAGGAGAAGATTAATTTGAGTTGTTCAAAGACTTTCTATTGTGATGATGTCTAGTCCCAGAGTTCTCCCTTTCAAGTGAGTAGGTTGAGGGGAGCAACAATGTTGGAGAAATCAGGAATAAACTTCCTGTAGATGTTGGCAAACCCTGTAAAAGACTGAATTCCTTTAACTGAAGTGGGGGGTTTCCACTTTTCTATGGCTTTGAGTTTCTTTCCATCCATCTCAACCCTGCCTTGTCTAATAATCATTCCTAAAAATTCCATCTAAGGGGCATCAAAGGTATATTTTAAGAGTTTGATTGACAGCCCATGTTCTCTGAGTCAATGAAGTACTCATGTTATGCACTTATAATGGAGGGTGATGTTGTCTTTGGTGTGGATGCCCAAGTCATCCATGTAGATCTTTAGCCATTTTTCCTTTAGCATATCAGTGAAGATGTGGTTCATAAAAGCCTGGAACATAGGCAGGGTATTGTAGAATCCAAAGAACATGAAAGTAGGTTCAAATAGACTGAGGGGAATGATGAACACAGCTTTCCATTCACTGCAGAAAGCAATATATAACCACCTCCTGATATGATATAGACAGTGTTGATAACAGTACCATAACTACACTTTAGCTATGTATTTTTAGTGTCTTTGTCAGATTGTGTCTGTAACACTTTTGTGAGTCTAACCTGATGTTAGATAGGCTTAAGAGCAAAGCTTGAAATGGCTCAACTTCTTGCTATCCTGAGTACAGATATTGTCTAGTTATCCCCCTTAGCCAGTAACTGTCCCCCTTCTTATATTATAGCCCCCTTCACTTGGTTATCTAGATAGATATCAGATTCCCTCTAGATACATTATGCAAATCTGCCTAGGAAGCCTGCTGCCCTGCCCAGCTGCCTAGCACAAATCAAAAAAAAAATCATATGGCCCCCTTCCCCTTCCTTTCTTCCCCTACCATGTATCCAGGCCTTGGACAGTTTGCTGTGTGTCCAGATGGTGTTGCAACTCAGAACAGCATAGGAGCAGGAGCAGGAGCACAAACAGACCAACATGAGTGTGTTGGTGAGCTCAGTTCACTCTTGAATGGACAATCTGCATGAATCTGCGCACTCTGGTGCTAGCAGAAAATAGGATGCTATGTATGAGATTTGTGGCTAAGTTCATGTGATGAATGGATTAACTAAGAATGTGATGGGGATACTATGCTTGTGGGATTGGGTGAAACCTGTAGGGTTTTTGATCCAAGGCAGGCCTGATCTGTGGATGGGAAGATAAGCTGTGTACCCTTCAATTAGGAGCCTCGTGACACAGCCAGTGAAGTTTGGACTCCCATCTAGTAGGAGTAGGTGAAAAGATGCTCACCTATCATATTGGCAGCATAGCAATGTGATTGAAAGAATGAAAGATTTCCGGTTTTGCTTGTAGAAAGGGCGCCAGAATAAGGATGTGTTCCCTGAGATATATGATAAACATGTTTCTGGCCCAACATCCCATTGCTTTGATGACATCAAATGGAATTCCTTTGAGGAGGTAGTGTAGTGTTCTGCCGATTCTGAGGCTGTGACCTTTGATATTGTCTAGTGTGCACTGTTTGGCAATTTCCACAAGATGTAATGTGACTTGGTTTTTCAAGAGTGGCCATAGGCCAGTTTTGGGGTGTCTTCACATGAATAGGTGCATTTCAGGAGGAGCTTGGTTGATGTGAAAATGGTTCTCCAGTTCTGCTGCTGGATCTATGAGTTCCTCTGGCAATGGTGCACATTGTGTGTCTTTGCTGTTGGAGGAACATGTGGTGACCAGGATGGAAAATTTCAGTACTAGTGGGTTCTGCACATCCTGAAGAAGAGCAACATTGTGTTGGATGATGTGTTTGGTGGAGTTGAATTTTGTGATGGTGAGAACTGTGAATTCTCCCAGCCTTGTGACACAGGAGAATACTGTGGTAAGGCAGGTGAATATTGCAGCATCACCTGGGTTGCTAAGGTTCATGTTTCGTTGTATGACAGCTAGGTCATCCAATATGATCAACAGCCATTTTGGTTTCTTCAATGACCAAGGAGTGAGTTTGGCTGTGCCCTGGAGTGTCAATTTGAGCTCTTCTACATTGACGTCCCAAATGTGTCTGTGTAAAATATGCCAAGCCCTTAGTCTGGCTGCATAGTTGGCTACTGTTGAACCTGAGTATTTCCTGGCTAGACTTGAAAGGAAGGTGATGAGGAGTGGATGATCTATGGGGCAGCACTCCAATTCTGGGACACAGTTTAGGTTGCAGTATGGAATACTAAAAGCACTGTCCTGTATAATTCCTTCATGCTGTCTGCCCATGATGTGCCAATGACTTCTAAAACACAGTCTAGTGCTGTCTCTGGGATGGAGAGGTTGTTAGGATTGTTCATGCTGTGTCATGTGTGACTGTTTTGGGGAATCCATAGGTGTAGGCAATCTCTGGCCAGGCAATGAGGGCAGTTGGGTGATGGCAATGGCATTAGGTTTGGTGGATACGAACAGACTTTGTTGGACAAAGTTGCAGAAGGAATTGGAATGTTGAATCACAAGGCCTTAGAACCAGTCATCTCAGAGGACTCTAGTAATGAATTCTTTTTCTGATCTGGCTTCAGCACAGATTCTTTCTTGTGCTTCTTGCTGATTGCAGATTCATTCAATGGTGCAGGTGGTGGATCTGGAGTATACCTCTTCTCAGAATAGGCAGAGTTCTTTGGTGGAGAGAGACTCTTCTGCGTCAATGATGTATTCTTGTAGCTCATCTGGGATGAGTTAGGAGGGGAGTAGTTGGCTTGACAAGCTGTATATGCTGCAAGAGGAGAGATCTGCAGAATTGTCTGTGCTAGAAACATATTGGGTGAAGATACTGAGGATGTTGGCTGAAACTTTGATGAGTCAATGTAGGCATTTGAAATGCCGTTAACAGTGTTATTCCAATGTCTGCTGGTGCACCAGCCTTTGACAACTCTGAGGTTGTCACAGAATATGATGACATGTCATGGCTCAGAGATAATAATGCTGATAGTGCTGACAAGCAGCTCAAGTCCAATTGCTTTTGCCCAGCTAATATCCCATAGCCCATGTAGAGTGTTCCAGCCTGGGATGAGTCGCCAGGCACGCCATTTGGATCTGATAACAATGCCAATTCTAAGGCCAGTACTGGCATCAAAAAAAGCCCACATGTCAAGATATGAGGGAGGTGGGATTATTGTGTGTGTGATGGTGTTTGACTCTAGCCTACCTAGCCACAATTTTAAGTTGTCTTAGATCTGCTTATCTGGGCAGTACAGGGCAAAGGGTTTGCTAGCACATGTTGCCAACATGCTTTCTAAACTGGTTAAATATGCCTGTCCTTGAGGTAAGATGGCAGATGTGTGCAGGAGCTTTCCATATAGTTCTTGCATGTGTTTGAGGTTGTGCTTGTGCTGTGCAAACCATTGCTGTATTGCCTTGCAGTATTTTACGTTTTTGGTTTGGCTCAGTGTGACCATCTGGTTTTCTAAGTCCCATAGAAAGCCTATGTATATTGTTGAGGTTGTGAAGGATTGGTCCTTTGCTGTTTCCCATGGAATTCTGAGCTCCTTGGATATGCAATCTATGTTGTTGATGTTGTATGTAAATTTCTTGTTGTAATCTGACTGATTTGATGACTTGGCTAAATCTATAATGGGAAATTTACAGTTTTCGCTGAATTCCTCTGCTATACCATTTTTGCCTGTTATGCCTTCAAACCAGATATGGCTTTCTGAATGTAGCATTCCAGATGCAAGGATTTGCTTTTGCCAGGTTTCTCTGCTTAGGAGGTAGCACTTTACATGGTTTCATTGTATTCTGAAGAAAATGTGGTCATCCATCCATTTGTCCAATGGGCCTATTCTCCTGGCCCTCATTATCTCTGTGCCTGCATCTCCATGCCTGCATCTGCAAGCCTGCTGTATGTGCCACATGATGGGGATGCTCCAAAGGCTGCACATGTGTCAATGCATTCTTTCTCATCTGAAATTTTTACCACAGCTGCCTGCCATTGAGATGGGTGTAGTGGGATGGTGTGATAGGCTTCAGCAATGTCTCAAGTAGCTGCCTCTAAGCCTGGGGGAAGATGGGCTATCAGTAAATATATTGTTGAGAATTTTCCCCACATGCATGGGAAAAGGTTTAAATTTATGCTTGCATTGATAAATGGGAATGGGAATGCCAATGATATTGCACATGGAAACAAGAAGTTCTGTATTAATCTGAATTTGCCCAGTTGTCTGGGTTTGGATATCATGGATAATGGTGAGGTTTGGTAGGGACCTAGGGTTTTTTCAATTAGAGAAAGAGGGAAAGGACTGAGGTATCAGTTCTTGGATATTTCCTTATCTACAATTCTGAGGAATTCTGCATGGTGTATGGACAGTGAAATACTATTGGGGGGGGATTGGGTACTCATAATGGGGGGAAATCCTACAATAAAACCTGTTCATAGACCTTCAACTACACTCTCAAAGCAATTCAGTATACCAGCCTGTTTGAGCATGCATTTCCATGCTTTGAGCTCATAAGAAGTTACTGGCTGCTGACCTTTGAGCTCTAGGGCACACACTAGCTCTGTGTGTGAGAGCAAGGCAGCCTGAGTAGGCATGCTTAGGGTCATGTTTTTGGGTGCATCCTAACTTCTTTTGCCAGTAGCTGCATATGATTTTTCCTGAGTCTCAAATGCGAAGGGCCTTGTTAACACGCTCACAGAGAGTGTCAAAAAGATTATCCCAGGTGTGTTTGGTGCAGCATAAGATGACAGGGATGCTGTGTTTCTCTCTGCCAAGGCAAACAGTGCATATGGGAAGGGTGGCTGCTTCAGCATCTCTTGCCTTTGGGGCTGGATTGGTCTGTGGGATTGCAGCATCAAGTCAAAAAGTGCAAGGTTTTTTCTAAAGTGCTACATCTGCGATAGTGGAGGAAGTCAGTGATATAGGTCTCTTCAATTGGCTGGCTGAGTGTGCATGTGCAGCCCTAAATGCAGGCGTTTGGGTTGTGCCTGAAGCAGAGGCGGTTGACTGCACATTGATCTGCACATGATTTGTTTGGCAGGATTATGATGTGTGGTGAAAAGCAAGGTGATGTCCCACGTCCTAAAGTGGCCACATGGTATAGTGAACTGTGTGTGGGAACAGGATGGAAAGGTTTGGAAATAGTGATGGTGAAGAGGTTTTGTGAGAAAGGTAGGTTACAAGTGAAGATGAGAATATGTCTTGCTAATTGCTTGGGGAATGCAGCTCACCTTTTTTAGTAGCTCAATCTGGGAGTTTAAAGTGGCGTCCCTCAGCTTCTTCTGGAACTCCATGAGATGGTATTCACTGATTGGGATTAGGGAGAAGGTGTCTGGGGTTCCTATTGCTTGGTGCCACTGCTTGCATACCCATGCCTGGTAGACAAGGAGGGCACATTTGGTGTATTCACATTTCCCATGCTGGGATTCATGTCCTTTGATGGTTAGCCAGAAGTTGCAAACCATGTTGATCCACTCTTTTGGCCAGTCCCGCTGGCACATGGCCTTTAATACTCAGTGGTTGGCCTCACTGAATTCCTTCCATGATAGATCCTCATCCAGGATTTTGCAGTCTTCGGCTTTGACCACTGCTGAGGATTGGAAGATTGGGCCGTTTTTTGAGCACATGAGGGAGAGGACATCTTTATTGAGGTTTGGTGCTTTCTCTTCAGCTTCCTTAATCCCTTTGTTGGTGAAGTAGTACAGTGGAACATATTCCCCTTTGCATAACTTGTTCAGCACATGTTGTAGGGGAATAAAAAACAGATGCTGAGAGAGCAGTTTGTCAGGGATGGGCAAGAACTTCATCTTGTACTTCTTCTGTTTCTTCTGCTTGGCTAATTCTCACTTCTGTTTCTGAGCAGTGAGCTGCTGCTCTGATTCTGCCACTATCCATTCTCATTCTTCTCTGGCCAACTGGGCCTGGTCCTGTTGCCTGCAGTTCCATTCCCTGCAAGCTTTCTCATTCATGAATTTCCATACTTGTACAAGAAAATCTGCTGCTTCTTTGTCAGTCTTTCCTTCCACAGTGAGGATAAGTCTGGCAGCATCATACTTTGGGAGTATGTAATCAGGTTGGACGTTCAAATGTGGGTTGTCCATGGTGTGAATGTACTGATTATACAGAAAAGAAGTGATGATGAAACAGACAGCAATGGGAGAGTTGTTGTGCTCGAATGGATTGAAGGTGGCAGACAAGAAAAGCTGTGCCACCTTGGTTCACTCTTGCACAGACTACACCCTGCATTGCCTCATGCCTCAGCTTATATAGGCTACCACCTGTGTCACAAAATATAGTATTTCAACCCATGCACATCAAAAAAGAATATCCTTACTTCCATTCATCACAGATGAGTGGTGACTGGATGTCTTATAATCAAACCAGGCCTAATAGCATAGTAAATCATGCAGAAAACATGCATTCACAGACTCTATCATTCAATATTGTCAGCCAAACTTTGTATGATCAGACCAGGCCTGCTAGTACAGCAGATCCTATGGGAATATACACACCATAGTCCTTGTTGTTCAATGAAGTGGCAACAAGCTTTTGTCAACCTGGATACATGCTGTAAGTATTTGCTAATATCATCTGAATCTTTATTTAGAAAACTCACTGAGTTTTGGGGACAGACCATCAATGTCCCCCTTGCAAATGCAACATGGCACTTTTAAAAACTCAAGGGGACATTCTATTGGCTCCCTCCATGATTATGTAAGAACCTCTGTGAACAATATGCCTCAGATTCCCTCATGCATTATGATGCCCATATCTAGTTATCCTGGCATGATGGGGTATCACCAGAATGTCTTCACAGCACCTCCATCTAATCCAGACCCCTTCCAGATAATCCTTGACCAGCTCCAAAAATTCGATATGAGGATGTTGAGTCTTGAATCTATCAGCCAGGATCTCCTAAAGTCAAATGAAGCTGTTACCATGTGTCTTATGGACATGAAAAGCTCACTCAGCAAATGCAGTCCACCCTCATGATGCTCTTAGACACAGCAGTAATGGGTAAAGTCTGCAAAACCAGCAGCTAGTACAAAGAATGTATCAAATCTTCATCCCAAGCTTAAAGTAAGTTGTGCATACCATGGCATTCATCAGATAGAATTTACCTCAGATTAGGAAATCATCCACCCAGTGTTTTTTAACCTATGTGGTGTAGATGTATTACTTGGAGCATCTGAACACATTGATGTGTTAGCAGCACAGTCACCACATCCAAATGGAGAGGCTTTTCTGTTGATGGAAAGAACATCTGGCAACCTGTATGAAGTGGGAAAATTGACTAAGAGGTCAATGCGCAGTTCATCAGCAAAGTCATTCATTGTGTCTGGGATAATAACACAATCAGTTTACACTCTAAATGTGCATAGGCACATAACAAACCTTTTTCTAGGCCCTGCGAAAAGGAGGAGGAAAGCCTCAGATGGAAGATAATGACTATGATTATGAAATTATTACTAAGATGACAAAAAGCTACTTCCACAATCTCATTACACAAATCACAACCCAAAATGAACCAACAAACAACAGAGGTATGAAGAGAAACAGAGAGCCAATCAACAGTGTTTATGTCATGCTGTGGTGTATGATCCCTCATCTCCTATATAGTCAGTGGTTAGTTGACATAGCTGATGACAGATTGCTGGTGCTTGCCAGTCTGTGATACTAGCATTCAAGGTGAAGTCTGGAGTTGAGGGAACTGCTGCAATGGTCAACACTAACTTTATGTCAGAAAGTATATCATACAAGGAGGAAGCACTCAGTACAGACTCAAAGAGCCACCAACAAAAGCAAAATGCTGGCAAGACATCAAGAATTGTTGTTGGGTTGCAATGGTGAGCCCTGAATGTAAGTGGGCAATGGAAATCTAAACATTTGTTGCTTACCTTGATCAATAGTTTGTTGTCTTTCTATGAATCATGGATGCATCTTCCTCAGTGCAACCTAATAATCTGGAGCCCCAACCATTGGCTACAAAACATCATAAAGTCTCAAAAAAATGGGATAATTGATTCTCACCCCTCAAAAATGAAAGATCATGCACCAAATTCACAGAAGAAGCTGCCATCAAAACCATATACAATGATGGTAAATCCTGTGTGGTTGAAAATTACTGTCTTTTTCAGGAAGGTTGGCACTGTGGGCAATTTTAGTAAAAAACTTTGCACTCCTTGGTCACTAAATAACTCATCAACACCTGAATGTAATGCTTTGGTAACAACACCATCTGACTCAGAATAAGTGGTATAATGTTTTCCAAGTGGTCCGATACCAAAAAACAAGGTTTGAAATTTTTGTGTTTTCAGCCTTTGGTGCTGCAATGTATAGTCACTCTTTTGATTTCTCAGTATGGTAGAATGATCAATTGATGCTATATTACAAGCACAAATGACTAGACACAGTGTGAGAAGCCTAACAAACAGTACTAGCTAAAGCTTCTTAGGTATAATTAATCTTTCTGCCTGTATCACCTATATATCACACTCTATGTATTCAAAAATAAAAATTGTGGTCCCAAGCTGAATCCCTAGCATTTGCTGAAGCTTAGAGACCTCAATCAACTTTGTTGAAATCTGTGAAATGTTGATAAACCCTTCACTCTCCAGTTTCAACCCCAATTCTACCCAATCAACACCAAAGGGAGACTTCTTCACATGCTTTGCAGTAAACTTGAACCAGCTGGCAACATCAGGGAGTGATAGCATGGGATCAATCGATTTGGTAGTTGGCAGGATAGCAGGGTTGGTTTCAGATCTGATTATAAATGAGTTGAATGTATTTGCATTAGAGCTGGGAGTGTTGGTCAGTTGTGAAGATGGAGTACAGTATGGGAAAGCACCAAGTATGGGAAGACTGAGGTTTGTTTGCTGTGGCAGCAGTGTATATGCAACTGGTTGAGATCCTGAGGGCACATTCCATGGTGAAAAGACATTGATGACAGGCTAAGTGGCAGCATGCACAGAAGGATGTCCACACATGATCGCAGCTGTTTGATTGGAGTCCATGGCAATGCTGTCATTCAGATCACACATTTGTGGCCATGCTTGGTGGTTGCATGTGAGACCTGAATGCTGGAGGATGCAGCTAGCATGTCTTAAAGTTCATCTAGATAAACATCTGGCATTTTCTTTACTATACCCAGAAGAAACTGCAGCAGTAAATGTATCATTTTCAGTTTGCAACAATGCACAGGTGATATGGTACATACCTTGACATTTACATCACAAAGATGCTGATTTCCCACTCTCTCACAGGCCTTAGGCTTTTGGCCTGCATCTTTGCCTGGGTTGGAAACAGATCCATGCAGACGAAAGTGAGTCATGACTTGATGAATTGATCAAACCAATACATCCAAGCTTGCACTAATTTGCTCATAAGTGAGGAGTTTAGATAGGCACACAATGCTCCACTGAATCTTAGGACTCAATTGCTGGCCATGTGGCATCACTGCAACACCATTCTGAATGTAGGAACAGCTTACAAAATATAAAACTTACCAGGATCTCAACACCAATGCCCCAAAATGCTGAATTTTCAAAAAAATGTTTTGTCCTCTTTGGAGGACTGGAAATATGTTCTCCTGGGTATTCCAAGTTGAATGGTGTTGTCTCCAAGAGATTCTGAGCAGGCATTGAGAAGATAAAGGCAACTGAAGGTGAGGCCTGTTTTTAGAAGTAAATTTCCCACAGTGCCAACCTTCCTGAAAAAGACAGTAACCCATCTACAAAAGTGGTTGATGGAATGCCATGGCTGAAGGGCGTGTATGAGAGAGCAAAAGAGAGTAACCTGTCTACTGAAGACCATGAATACATAAAGAAGTTAGCAGAGTGGTTGACACAACAAGAGAGCAAAGAGACAGAACCTACAACTCCTGCCCCTGTGCCTGATACCATTTCTCAAACTTAGATCTTGATATTCATTTGCCATTACATGTTGAAATATCAACATTGGTTTCTTAAAATGTATCTTGTTACTATGTAGAGTTAGCTTGGCTCTTCTGTCATATTAGACCACATACCTTAGCTAACTCTATTGTTGCCCAAACCTTCGCTTTTTGCAGGCCAATAGCAACCATTTTCATTGCCAGTTGACTTTGGATCCATGTCAGAGGGATTAGCATTGGTAGCATTGTGTCTGATTCAAAATATTCTTCCAGTTCCCACAATCATACATTTACAATAGCACTGGAAATAATAGTTAGCCAAGATGAAGAGTGAGATGAATGGACTTACAACGTGTCCCAAATATCTTTTTGCTCCCCACTCCATGATTTAAACCATCAAGTGCATAAAAACCACATGGACTTGTTTTTGTGGTGGATATCTCAATGAACTGGAAGATCTCTAGGATTTCTCCATATGCTTGCAAATTGCCTTCAGACTAGGGGATTGAAATTCAACATATGATAATGATCTGGTTGTTTTGAATGCATAGTAGTGCTTCCCATTGACAACAACATAGTTGAAGAAGGTTGCATCCTGCTTAAGAGGAATACTCAAAGTGACAACTGGACGGTTGAATATGCAGTGAATGGATTGGCCTGGTATGTTGATGTTCAGTGTTTTGGCAAGGAGCACATTTATCTCTGTTGACATCCACTTATGTTGGCATTATGGGCTTAGCATGTATGGCTGATTGCCTAATGAGGGTTAGTGTCTTGATTTAAGGGTGATCTGATAGTGAACATACCATCTGCATGTGCCTCTTCAAGGTCTTTTTGTGGAATAGGGCTAAATACCTGTAGAATACTCAGTAAATCACTAAGTAGAACTAAGGTACTATGGTGCGATGTAAATATGGCTTATGTAATCAGTAAATACCATATATGGAATAATTTCAACACTCCCCCTTAAACATGAGAGGCTAAAATACTAGCTGTGAGTGTTTGTCCTAATGGATAGAAGGTAGGATAAAAGAAAGTATACCAAAAAGATTATTTAAGTGAATGGATTTCATGTCCATAGAATGTCTGGTGAGGTTGCATCATGCTGCGCTGGCACGGTTACCCAATATGATAAGTCACGACTTGGCTATGTGGTCATGCTGTCTAAGTGCGCATGCTTGTCCTTGATTGGCTCCAGCATTGCCATCTTTGTGTATCATGGTCTGGGATCGCTCCTACACCATCTCTGGTCCACGTACAACATATCTGGCATGTTTGGTTCGCCTGATTCAGCCTTGATGTGCTTGGATGACTTGGTAAGTCTTCCTGGTGTTGCTGACACTTCTAGGTCATGTTTTCAGTCATCCTTGGCAATGTGGTGGATTAGGATGGGTGTGAGGTCATCTGTGATGGTTAGGAGGTGGTGTGGATGGCCCAGGTACACTGTCTGTCATGTTTCAGCACTGCTTGTGCTGACCCATCTGGTTTTCAGCTAGCGGTTGCATTTTGACTCGTTTTGAGTTGCAGTGTGCACTGCTTGTTGTGCCATCCATACAGCACCATCTTCCATTGTATCTGATGCCTTCAACATTGTTTTGTTGCTTCCAATTGCACCCAATGGCTCCCATTGCCTCCTGATTGCTCCCTGGGTCTCCTGACCCTCTATTTCGACATAGCATGTTCATTTCAACAACGCACTCATCCCTGTCACTCCTAGGGCCTGTCCCATCACAATTGGCATTGTTGACAACCTTTCAGCAGTCCCAAATACCCTCAACGCCTCTTGACTCCCCCTGCTCACCTCTGTGGCCTCTAGGGGCTTTATATCAATCTGGTGCATTCTGTTACGTTGAGCGTTGCTCTCTAGTGTTCCACGGTGCTTCTGGGACTACCACCCAGTAAGACTTGGTGAGGCGGCCGATAGGTCTTATTGATGTAGCCTAGCAGGCAAGGACTTAATGGCGAGGCCTTCCTGGTCTGAGTAAAGCTAGGAGCGATACTTGATGGACCTAAGAGTAGGTCGTCGATAAGGGCGAAACACATGGACTAAGTGTGAACGCGAGTTATCCTTTATCCGTAAGGGAGACAGGGTCTCAAGGCACACTGGGAACCTTGGAGTGGACTAGATTACAACGCGAATGTGGAGAACTAGCTGGAGAATCCCAGCGTACATGGAGGTGTTTATATACCTCTAGGAGACATGCACAGATCAAGACGGAAAAGAGACATAAGTGGAAAACGGGCGTCCGTAGGGGTCCCGTGTCTAAAAGGAGAAGCGGAGAGCCGCGAGAAGAGCAGAAAGGGGAACATACGGGAAATCGAGGAGAGCCGTTCCAGAAGGGATACGGAGCTCTGTGTCGCAAATGGAAACGCGGGAGTCAGAAGGAGAAAGAATACGGAACGTACAGAAGACTAGGACGAATGCGGAAAGAGACTGAGACAGAGAGAGATCTATGCACAGCGGATAGAAGCCGAACCGTGCAGGGAATCTAAAAGGAGTTTCCACAACGGGATGGAGGAGTCCAGGCGTCGAGGGGAGCGGCATAAGGGACGAGATAGTCGCCCAAGGGGAGGGAGAGGTCATCCCAAGGAGCTAGGGAAAAAGAGGGGATCTTATCGAAAGGGACGAAGTCCGTAACACATCCATTCTGTCAATGCACTCACTAATAATGTCCCTAGGGTGTTCCTGGGCATCATGGACATGGCCTGATATGGCTGTTTTGCTGTCTGGCTTGTCTGGATCGACTGGGGCTCCATGTGGTAAGTTCTCCTCACCTGGTCCTGAGTGTCCACACTTACATTCTGATACATCTGATGTGTTTGTCTGACAGTTCCCAGCATCTCTGATGTTCCCTGATGCTTTCAACATGTCTGTCTTGGTGCTGGTAAGTGCATTTTCAGAGCTTGCCACTTCTTTTCTCTTTCCCTCAAGCTTGATGCTTGGAGGTTTATCAGGTCATTGTGCAGGTCTGTTAGGTGGTGGTGGAGGCTCTGGGGGATCCTCAGGTACATTGTCTGCTGCTGATTCATCATGCTGATCATTTTTGTCAGTTGTTGTTGATGATCATCTGCACACAGACATGCTTCCTCTCTCCCCCTCAATCAAGTTGCCTCAATGCATCCTTGACCTCTCACCTTCATCCTGGACATCTCAGCCCATGCCTACAACCTCTGTAACAGTTCCTGTGTCTGCACTTTTGAGCATGACACTCCCTTTTCGTTTGGCATAGATACTATCACCTGGATCAACCTGTATGTGCATAGGGCATTGTGCTGCATCAGGTGGGTTGTTGAATGGTCCATGAGGCTTGCCAGGGCCTCTGCAATCGACATCAATGTCTCCCACACCCTGTGCAACCTCTCTCAGCTCTCTCAACCCCTCTGCCCTGCTCAACTGGACCCCTTCAACACTCTGCTCACCATCTTGCCATCCTATGCACTCTGGCTTGTCAGGTGGCTCTATGGGCTTGTCTGGATGATGCTCGTCATCACCCATTGTGTCTGCAGGGTCTTCTGATGGTCTTTCTGGATCTGTCATTGTCTTGGTCTCAGCTGGGTGGTTGCACAATGTGCTCTGTGTGCTTGCACTGGTCGTTGCCAGTTGGTTGCCTTGGTCCCAAGTGGCCTCAGCTTTGTCTGGTTTGCATATGGTCAGCTCGGTGCTGCCATTGCTTGCCTGTGGTGCACACTCCCCCTCAAGCAACATTCTTGGGGGTGCATTTGGTGTCATTGTGGTGGTCTTGTCTTCAGACATCTCCACCTGACTGGTTTCTTCATCAACACACTCATGTGCATAACAGTCTTCATTGGCCATCTTCCCACTCTTGACCTCATTATTTGGTGGATTCTGTGACCTGTCTGCTGGCCTTGTAGGTCCTGTGCACATTGCATATGGGTTTGCAGCATCAGCGGTTGTGTAGTTGGCCTGCTGGGTTGTTGCTGGGGATTCCTATGGTATGGCCATTGTGTGATGAGCTACACTGTAGCTGTGTGAGGGACTTCTGGATTGTGTGCTGGTTGGGGATTCATCCATGCCTTGTGTATGGGTGACAGCATGGCTGCACAAGGGACTTCTGGGTCATGCACACATTGGGAGTGTCTGGGGCTGGACCATGGCTGTGTGAGGGACTTTTGAGATCATGCTTTCACCATTTGTTATCTTTTCACCTGTCTGACATGTTGGTTGGGGTTCATGAGGCTGTGCCATGGCTGCATGAGGGACTTTCAAGTTGTGCACATGGCTGGTGGCCTTCCTGAGTTGTTTGACTTCCATTTGGAGTCATTTGGCGACTTGCTGCTGCCACTGAGTGAGACAGCACTGTTCATAAATAGTGATGGACCTTTGGTTGGATTTTACCATGGCAAGTACTGTAGTGTAATCAGTTGGTGGTGTTGTGTGCTGAGCTTTTTGTGTGGCCTGAATAAGTATCTCATGGTAACTTTACCATTCATGCCCATTGAGACTCAAGACTTGAAGTCTCATGCCATCTTCAAATTCAACTTCGTAGTAGGGCATTTTTGTGAGTCTGGTGAGTGAGCTGTTAAGCTTCTGAGGAGTTTCAGGCAGGGTTTAAAACCTGTAGGCAGGGCTCATAACCTGTGAAATAGGGCTAAATAACCTGTAGAATACTTAGTAAGTCACTGTATTAGTACTAGATGTACTGTACCTGTAGAATACTCAGTAAATCACTAAGTAGAACTAAAGTACTATGGTGCGATGTAAATATGGCTTATGTAATCAGTAAATACCATATATGGAATAATTCCAACACTTTTGACAATGCAGCTAAACTGGCAATGGTTCCATATTCTTTGCATGATGCTTTGAGCATACTCTTGGCAACATTGCTTGACAAAAAGTTGCTTGTATCTTGCAAGAGCATGTACATCTGAAACCAGGAGTGTCAACTTGGAGCAACAAAGCAAGAAGAGTGACTTACAAGGTGACTTGATGAACACATACTGTATGGTGGAAATCACAAAAGAAGGTTGTCTCTAGTTTGCCACCAGAGTGGTTGTTTGTGTTAAAGGATTTAAGAACCTTGTTGAGCCACTTGAATAGAAATGTCCAGAAATCATGTAATGGGCCAAAGTTGCAGACAAACATGGCAATGTGTGTAGTATAGTGGTAGTTGGATCTGATGCAAGTTGAACCATACAACTACAGCAATGGTTTGAGAGTGCAGAATATATCATTCACCAAACACTTACCTGTATTAACTCTGTACAATATTCATGAAGTAGTTGGTCTGCCTTCTCAATGTCAGCTTCATAAATGTGATGTTGAAAAGTAGCCAAGGTGCTGAGCACAATTTCAGGAAGTTTCCTGGGTTGTCTGGATGCAATGCAAACTTGAGCTTCTTTTTGAGCTTGTCAAGAGGAGGGCTGTTGTTCTTATCTCCAGCTGGTGTGTTTTCAGCTGGGAGGGCCTCAAAGGCAATAGGTATGCTGGAGCTTCAGGAGGGGGTATGGCCTTTCCCAGCATGGCACTTCTCTTTTACAAGCTGGGAACATTAAAACTTATAAATGTCCTGCTTATGTACAACAAGAGCATTGCACTTACCTGCTTCTGCTCAGCAACTCTGGCCTTCTTGAGCTTCTTTGCTGCTGCAATGCAAATCTTTTTGGCCTGCTTCTTCACAGCAGGCTTCATTTCTCAGCCTTCTTCATCTCTATTTCCTGAGTGATATGCACCCTCTCAGCTTCATAAGCATTCTTGCCCTGTGCTTTTGCAGCTTTTAGGGCTTGGGCATCAGCAGCCTGCTTGGTGGTTTCAGTGGCCTTTTCTGCCTCTTGACAAGCAATTAGTGAGATGCGGTCAACAAGAATTTGTTGGTTGTATGTGCCTGGCAAGCAGGCACTCCATGGTTGAGGGATCTGAGAAAATGCTTTCATACATCCTATAACAGTGAAGAAAACACATACAATGATTGGACCATACAGTGTTGATAAGAACAGCCACTGATCAGCTGAGAGTGAACCACCTGAGCCTATCTTTGTGGGAAGTTTACCACATGCTGTTGGCACAATAAACTTCACATTACAAGTTGAGCAGAGCTTGTGGAGCAAAGTAAAGGGACTTACCTCAAATAACATCTGATGGAAGACATACAGCTCACGTGTGGGGTAAAGAATCTTTCCCTGGACCCAAATATGATAGAAATGCATTTTTACTAAATCTGTTCAAATAACCAAATTATAATACTCAAGAGAATGAAAAAAAGCTTGTGGAACCAAGAAATAAGTTGTGCATTGGATTGATGACAATTTGTTCAATCAGGTTGAAGTATGAAAGTTAAAATAGTTCTGAATACTGCATTGTGAACTCTTTTACAAAGTTATTGCATACATATGGTGTTCTAAGCTTGGAATATTCTTGTCTGTACTACCACTGTCATGCATTTGTCCTCTTGTGAATTGCTACAACCAGACACCAACCAATTGAAGGTCTAAAATCAATTACTCACCATCTTTGCAAAAAGTGTCTGGTTTGAATTTATTGGCTTGGAAGATCCAACAATTGGTGCAATAATTAGTATGTGAATGAGAGCCAAAACCACCAAGCTTGTGTGCTGCAGGCTTGTCACAGTCCATGGCAACTAGTATAACATGGACCAAGTGTCCTACAAAAGTCAATAGTAGCATCAAACAAATGTAAAGGACAAACCCTTGGGACATGACTCTATGTGGACCTTGATTCCATCTTTTCAGAGGTGTAGTAATTCAGAGACAATAGGGTGGAGAAAGCATTGGATTTGGTCAGGATTTTGTTCCTTAGAACCTGGTAAGATGCTCATGGGATGAAGGTTGGCAGTTTGATACCTATTCATGGGTGATAGTCAGTGTTACAATTCAGTTTCCTTGTATATCTTCCTTCCTGGTGTCTGTTGTCTGCCACCCTTATTTTTCCTTTGCTCCCACTTATGCTGAGACTGATCTCTATTTACTTACATTGTTTCCTTTCTCTCTTTCCCTAACTTCTCTAGCATGACTCACTGCATGACTCCCTACCTATGGACTGCATCCCTTCTATATCTACTTCTTTTGTAGTAGATACATTTCCCCTGACCTCCCCTAAAGGTATTACATAATTCTGTAGTACTTAAATACCTGCACAGCCTGTGTTGTTCTTTATTCTCATTCTATATGATCACAGTGTTACAACTTGCATCCACAACTACCTGTTGTGACTTTGCTTCACCTAAGATCTCTCCTTCAGAGATAATCCTTGAGACTTCTTTGAGGACACAATGTCTCTTCATGAGTACCTCCCTCAAAGTAAGTACCCTAGATCCAAGAACACAAATTGAACAACTTGCATAACAAAAGAATGAGAATTCTTTTTAGCCCTCCTATTCAGGAGTAGGACCACCCCAGGACACCCAGAACCCCCTAGACCTTGCAACCACCCCCCAAAGACAATTCCCTGTTGAATCTAGTCACTTCCCTAAACTATCTATGCCCCCATCCCCTGGAAAAAGAGTAACAGCAGGAAAACCCTTTCTTAACCCAGCACTTAAACCATTACCTAGGAAATGCTCACCCCCAGCATTTTTAATACCCTCAACCAGTTCATCTGGTACCCTGGCAAACCTCCCCTCATTCTCAACCACCCCTACTACACCCTCTGTCCTTGTCCCATCAATACCACCCACACTCCCAGCCCCAGCCAACCCCCCTATTCCTTCAATCAACCTGATGTCCACCACTGCTAGGACCACAGAACTGAAAGCAGCCCTCCCTGCTGACTTCTCAGGAATGCCAGAGGATGCCATTCGATGAATGAAGGCAATAAGAGTCTACTTCATCAATTCCACCATTTACACTGATGAGAATGAAAAGATCATGACCACTCTCAATAAAATGAGCAAGGGATATGGAGTCCAATTCGCTGAGATGTGGTATGACAAGATGGCCAATTCCACTATCCCAATCACAGACAAAACCTTTGACAAATTTGCAGAGAACTTTGCATTCACCTTCTACCCCTACAACTTAGTTGAAATGTCCAGAGATGAGTTGTACAAACTCAAACAACAAAAGGAGGAAAAGAAAACTGAGGAAGGAAGCAAGATTATTGATGATGGTTTTTAAACCTACATCACAAAGTTCCAAACCCTCACTGCCAAAGCCCAAATGGATGATACTAAGGAAATCATAGCACAGTTTGCAGCTGGACTGGATCCACAGATCTCCACCATGATTTTTTCTATGGAGAAAACTCCAACCAAGACCCAGGAATGGATTGGGAAAGCTCGAGACTTTCATACCCAGAAAATATGCATCCTTGCCCTTCAAGGAGGACATGACCCCAGTCACTCATTCTCATCCTCCTCATGCTCAGTCTGAGATTCAGATGCTATGAATGTGGACTTCATATGTTTAAAAAAACTCACCCCTTCTAAACGTGCTCATTGCATTTGGGAAGGTCTGTGCTTCAAATGTTGCACAAAGGGACACAATGTAGACCATTGTAACACCAATGGAGGACCTTCTCAAAACCAATCTCAACCATCCAACAAAATCACCCCCAACAAGTTTGCTCCACAGACACCTCCACCTTTACCACTGCCACCATCACTCCCATCACTCCCATGGACATTTTTGTCCAAACCTTGAAAACCCAACAAAGAAGCAAAGAAGGAATTCTTTGAACCTTGAAACTTTGCTATGAGGAACTAAGAGAGGATGTAGCCGTTGCTACTACCTTTGACACAATCTCCTATGATGAGGATTTTTGAACTGGGAAGTCATCTCAACATCCTCTTCCCATGACCTAGCCCATGTATTAGTAGCCTTGCCCAGTAAATGAACCATTCATATTCCCATCAAGCTGACTACTGGGACACAAATTGTCAAAACCACAGCAATCATCAACTGTGGAGCAGCTGGAAACTCCATTGACATAGGCCTTTTAACTAAGGCAAACTTTCCTCTGAAATGTCTTTCCAAACCTATTCTTGCCTACAATGTGGATGGAATGACCAATGCCAAAGGAACAATCCACTGGAAAGCTCATACCAACATTCTATTCTCCCATTCTAAAGAGATCATAGACCTAATGGTCCTGAGCCTAGGATGATGACAAGTCATACTAGAAATGCCTTGGTTGTGCAAATGGAACCTTAAAATCAACTGGATTGCCAATACAATCTCCATTCCCAGATCTCCATGCCCTTCTCCAATTGACCACATTCCCCAATGATACCTCCTTCAATGGCTTGGTCTTGATGCAGACCAGAAAATCTCCAGTCAACTAAACAAATGGGAAACCTGGCTAAGAGAAGAAACTATAGGGAAAACCGCCATTTCCACCCAGATTGCACAGACTGCCAAAACAAAAGAACTCCCCATCCCTGAATGGTGTCAAGACTTCACAGATGTATTCTCAGAGAAAACACATGATCAACTCCCCCCTCATTGTCCTTATGACCACACCATCAAACTCTGTCCAGATTTCTCCCCCAAAATTGTGAAAGTATATTCCCCGAACCCAGCAGAGATGGAAACTTGCAAAGACTTCATTGAAGAACATCTCTGGACTGAATGAATAGTGTCCCTAAAATCACCACAAGCATCTCCCTTCTTTTTCGTACCTAAGAAGAATGG